>PVJL010005974.1:0-99424 GCA_004026885.1 Lyroderma lyra | reverse complement strand
TTCCTCATTCTGGCCACCTCTCTGTGCTTGCTTCTATGTATTAGGTAGATCTCCTATGCCTCTCAGTCTTTGCTGGATGGCCTTCTGTGGTATGTGTCCTATGTGGTCCAATGGCACAATCTCCCTGATCTACTGTGCCAGTGTTCCAGGAATGTCTTTTGAGTGTATGTATTCTGTTGTAGTCGAGCCTTGATGGTTTTTGGTTGGGTTGAGTCTCAGGCTGACTTACTGTGAGGACTGGCTATGCCTATAGTATATGAACTCCTGTGTAGGAGCTGATCCCACAAAATTTGCCCCTACCAGCTCTTGTGCCTATTTTGACCACTGTTTTGGTATGCCATTTGTGGGGCTAACCAGGTAGTGCCCTGGTGTGGTCTGAAGCTGGCATCTGGGTATGTTGTTTCTGGTGTTTCCTTGGAAGGGGCTCCTGTGCAGGCCACTTTCAGTTTTGCCTGGCTACCCAGTAGGAGCTACAAAGCTGTTTGTGGTTAGCTGCTGCCTGTGCTGGACCTGAAAGCAATGTGGAGGTGGCTTTGCTGTGAATCGAGGCTGGCTGCCACCAGTATTGGGCCTGGAGCAGCTTAGCAAAAGGCCCAAGGCCCCTTAGGCCTATTGCCACCTGCTGGCTACCCACTGAAGAGCATCCTTAGGTATACATGTTGACCTGGTGTTGAGCCTTCAGAGATTTAGCATTAGCTGGGCAGGGCAGGATCCCCTCCCTCTTCAGGAGTGACCTCCATTACTGAGGTGACCCTCCTGGTGTGCAAACATTATCTGTGGGTTTGGGGTCAGCCTATTTCACGTTTCTGCCCCTTCTACCAGTCTCAAAGTGGCCTCTTCTTTATATCCTTAGTTATAAGGGTTCTGTTCAACTAGTCTTCAGATGATTCTCAAGGTTGATTGTTCTGTAAGTTATTTGTAATTTTGGTGCAATCCAAATTTATTTGTAATTTTGGTGTTCAGGATTAGTACTTGGACTACTTGTGGGGGCATTACTCTGTGTGTGTAAAACATAGACTAAAATAAATACAAATAATATTACATTTTTATATTTTAACATAAATAGTTGCAAACTACACACTAATCTTTTTTGTTTGTTTGTGTAATATGTCTTGTAGGTGGTTCTACATAAGTATATCAATACTGAGCTCTTCTTTTTCTTACATTTAATCAGTCAATATTCCAATCTGTTATGGTTTGTTCTTTAGTTGAAAATCAGCTCTGTATAAAACATTTGCAGGAATTTGTCATGTTGACTTAATCTATTTTCAGATCATTATGTCAGTCCTTACGGTAACTCTGATTGTGGAGTCCCTAAACCATTTCTGTTTATGTATATAACCCACCAGGCTTTGTCACAGCAAGTAATGAAATTTTCTCAGGTTTTCATCACTGCTCACTTGATCTTTCCATGTTGAGTGACTGCAGGCCAGAGTCATTGGAATCCAAGCCCCCAATGGTGTTGGGAGGAGCTGGCACTGAATCCAGAGACTGATTCCATCCCTAGATTGAAACCAGATTGCCTGGGCCAAAGGCTGCTCTTCCTCCACTGACTTTTCTGTGCTTCAGTTTCCTCACCAATAACTTGGAGATGGCAACAGTACCTACTTCCCAAGATGCATGGGAAGTAGTTGATATATGTAAGACTGCAGAATGGTACCTAATCATCAATAAGTGGTACCTACAATTATCTGTAGCCAGCAGCACTCCAGTTTGGATGCAAGGACTCAGAAGGGGACAGCTGATATGTATTGTAATTATTATTCTTCATACTTTGAGCCCAACAATGTATCATGAGTCCTTCTTACATTGTCCCATTATTCCTGACAATGACCACAGAACTGAGTATTAATACAGCTGCTGTATGCACTGGAAACTGAAGTTTGGCAAGGTTAAGTAACTTCCCAGGGTCATGTGCTAGTTAACAACTATTAAATAGCAGAACCAGGTCTCAAAATCAGGCGTCTGACTCCACATGCAGCCCCTATTTCCACTGCATTCTGGTATTCCAGTGGGGAGTGCAGTAGACAGCAGTCAGGAGCCACGGAGAGCCTGGTCATGGTTTTGCACTGCCTGGTTGGTTTGCTCAAATGGCTTCTCTATGTGTTTCTTCAACTTCAGAAATAGTTCAAAATCTGTTTCCCATCAGCAAAGTTGAAAGGTTATCAAGCCAGTGATATTTGAGTGGATTCTTCCTATAGAAATGATAAGGTTATCAAATATATTTTCATGAAGTCCAATTAATTAATGTTTCCTTTATGGTTAATGTTGTTGGCCTGTCTCAGGATTACCTTCTGGAAGGTTTATTGTCTTGCCTTTTACATTTCTGTCTGTAATCCACCTTGAATTGATTTTTGTGCATTTCTCTGCAACCCACTGCCCATGCAGGTAGCACCTGGTCCTAACTGTATTGCCCTGTGAGAATACTGTGGTTACTGCTATCGTTATGATTAATAAACTATCCTTCATCTTTGACCCAGAAGACTCATGTCTCCTACCAGCCTCCATGAAACTCATAGGCTAACTTGTGAATTTGTAAATAGGATAAAAATCTCTAAACCCTCACAGTTCTTGACACTCATGTGCAAGAAAACTGTTTATTAGTGTAAATCACTGAGTTGGGGGGTGGTTGTTACACGATATGATTGTGCAATAGCTGAATAATAGAGGGGTCATTCTGTTAGTTTAATCTGGCAGACTTTGCTCAAGGCTATGGCTATTTTAAAGTTCTTGATACATATAGCAATTTGTTTTCCAGAAAGATTGTTTCAATATCCATTCCCACCATCCAGTGATATTTGAGTGAATGTTTCCTACAGAAACGCTAAGGTCATCTCTCCTTTTCTCCCTGCATTCCTCCCCTCAAGTAAGTTTTGCCTTCTTGCTCGTTTGTGTTGTTGTGCTGGTGGTGGTGGTCCTCTGGTTTTTATACTTTTAGTAGGCAACAGGATCCAGAAAACGGGGCAAAGTCACAATCTCATGAACTGCGGGTGGCTCTGTTGCCAGGAATAACACCATGGGGAGCTCTGCAAGGCCCTGAGCGACATCCCGGTGAACCCACGCATGGCCTGCTAAGACCAGCCCTCACATTTACATAATTAATTTATTTCATTATCTTCTCTCTGCCACCGTCCTGAGTCATCTGCAACAAGCTTGGTGGAAAGTGCTATTACAGATGAAATGGTAGGCTTGTCAGAGCGTGGCCCTAAGGTCAGCACTTAAAAACCTACTTCAAACAGGACTGCTTTGTGACTGTGCGCCTTGTAGCAGGGAGGGAGCCAGCTGGCTCTCTCTGGGTAGGCCTTTAATTCCCTCTCCTCAGCTGTCCCCACTCTTAAAGATTACAAGTTCAAATCCAAACAAAGGCCCACGAAAGGCTTGGACAACAGGGGCTCTCAAGGACCAGTGTGAATGCCAAGGAAACCCTTGGGAGTCATAGGGGTTTTCACACAGAGAGGATAGTTGAGGCATTTAAACATGCAACTTCCACAGAAACCGTTTTTCCCCCAGGTCACAGCAGTTTGCATTAAAACTATAGAAAAGCTGTATTGATGGAGGGTTGAGAAAACTTAAGGCAGGGGTCAGTAAACTTACTCTGAAAAAAAGGCCAGACAGTACTAAATGTTTTAGGCTTTTGTATGGTCTCAACTCTGCCATTGTAGTCTGAAAGGAGCCACAGACAACACACAAACTAGTGTGTGGCTGTGTGCCAATAAAACTTTATTTACAAAAACTAGTAGTGGGCAGGCCATACTTTGCTAACCCCTGACTCAGGAGGTAGTGGTTAAAAAAGAGGGCTTAGCCCTGCCCTCAGCTGCTGAGGTAGAAATTATATATTTTTTTCAAGTCTTTATTTAACACTTACATAGCCCCACTATGTTCTAGACATTTGGAAGAACTTTACAAATACCGACGTACTTAATTATCACAATGACCCTATAAGCCAAGTACAATCATCCTCCCTGATCTGGTACAGAGAGTTAGGTACCTTGCCCGATGTCACAGAGTTGGAGAGGAGTGTCAGGATGTGAATGCAGGCGGCTGGTGCTCTTACCTGTCACCCCTTGCTGTGGGGAGACAGGGTGGCCTTCACAGAAGGAACATCCACTGTATACCATGCTGTGCTAGTCTGAGTGAAAGGGAATGGGCACAGAGGTGATTAAGACCTAGTCCTACCTTCAGGGAACTTCAGTGCTGTGCAGGAGAGAGCAGTGCAAATTCACAATGAGTATAACCACGGGAAAGCATGGGATATGAGATGATTTCATTATGTGAAGCAAAACTCACTTCTGGGGTTGGGTTACAGGTCAGAAAAGGTGACCTTGGAAAGTACCGACTAGAAGGCACAAGGAACCTATTGAAAAGGGCTGATGTCTTCATCTAGGCAGCTGGTGTACTCAGGTTAAAAAAAAATCATCAAGGGACTCAGAAAAAGAACCTGGTGGTCTTGGGAGGAAGCTTCCTCGGCTGCAGCTCCCTGAGGCCTCATCTGGGAGGATACCACATCAGACCTTCTGGAAGCTGGAGGGTCTCTTGGCCTCAAGCCTATTTCCCCAGAGTCCTATGGGGGAGGAAATGGGGTCCGGGAAGAGCTATGAACCAGTGTATCTGGGGGCAACAGTGATGGCCCTACTTGGCAGGCAGCCCGAGAGGGTGCGGCATCTTCCAGGCCAGAGTTAAGGCCTTTCCCGTAAACCCCTTTGGATTGGGCTGGGGTCCTTGACAGGAAGTCTGGTCATAGATGTATGATCTACAACACAGTAATGCAGGTGACCTCACAAAGAGAGATGGGGAAGGCCTCTGTTTGTCCATCTGCCAAGACTGTGGGCCATGTTCCTGACCTTGCACAAGGCCCTTTGTAAACTCCTTTATAGTAAGAGTCCTCTTGGGAATCGTGGTGCCTTTCACAGGCTTAGAGAAATAAAAATGATCAGTCCAAACCTTCGGACTAAAGAATACCTTTTAAAATTGACTCTGAGTACTCCTTCCACAGAAGAAAGAAAGGCTCTGCACTCACTGTCCCCAGCGTAGAGGTCCAAGGTTGATTGGAAAGGCTGTGTCATTACGGTGTGGACCTCAGACCTCAGGCCCATAGCCTAGAGGCTCAGATTTTTTTATTTCCTGCCCCTCAACTTCAGTATAACCCAAGAAGAGGTTAGGGCTGTCCTTAGCCCACTCATATAATCTATTTGCCAACAATTCATGCACCCACCCACCCATGCACCCAACTACTCAACCAACATGTTCATTTAACCTCCAACCATCTACCAAGACATCTATCCACAAACCCACCAGCACACCACATCCAACTTGTCAGCTATCTCTCCTTCATGGAGCTAAAGGTCTTTGGTAATGATTTTCTTTAAGTTGACTGTGTGTATTGGCGATTTTCAGAGAGGGCGCGATCAGAAGTGCTCCAATAGTCAGGAATCCTTCACAGACATGGAAGTACGGGAGAGGGAGCTCAATGCTTAGGCACTGGTGTCTGACTACCCAGGTTTAGATCTGACATTTGGCTTTGTGAGCTTCAATGATTTTAAGTAACCTCTCAGTTCCTCACTCTTCTGCAAAAGCCAGGGACCTTGTGTCAATTCAGAGCTAGAGTTTAACAAGCCTTTGCACCCTTTTGTCTTTCTCCTTCTTCTCTACCTGTCTCCCACTCTCAATCCTTCTCCCACCACATAAACAAGTCCAGGCAAGACTGTTGGAGAATGAGACAGCACATGGATCAAAAAGCTCCACTGCTCCAGCCATCAGCCAGCCAACTCCCCAAAGCTGTGCTTTTTAGCTGACTTGAAGCTGACCACAGACCAGTGAGGAAGCCCAGCTGAGACCAGGACAGCTTAGCCTCAGAATCATAGCAAATAATTGGCTGTTTCAAGTGACAAATTTTGGTGTGGTTTTATGCACAATTACTGTGGCAATAGGTAAGTAACAGACCAGGATTATGTGAGTCTTGCATCATACAGAGTTGTGGAGGGAATTAAATGAGGTTGTCTATTTAAAAATACTCAGTTCAGGGAGTTCCCTGAAGGTGTAGTGGCTTAAGGCTTTGGCGCTGGCGCTGTCAGCACTGTGGCCTGGGTTCGATTCCCAGTCAGGGAGCTACCCACACACCAAAAAGAAAAAACAAAAAAAAAAAAACTCAGTTCAGTGTCTGGTATGAGGTGACATTCCATGAATGTTAACTACTATTCTTGGTGTGAGGCACTGTGTCCCATGTGGAGATCAAAATGATGATCTCAGCCAAATTATTTGTGCTAGAAATTGACTCCACCTGAGCATCCAACTGGCTGCTTGTGGACCATATGTGGCCCCACCTACAGAAGCCTGGGCTCTGCCTAAATTTCTAGCAAAACATTTTTAAAGTTATATAATTAGCAGGCCCCTATGAACTAGCTGAGAAGTGATGTGTGAAGTTTGGTAGAGATGTGGTAATGTTGGACTCAGCTGCTATATAAAGATGAGGCATCTGCCAAAAGACAGCAGACAGGTTTCAACAGTCTCTTCATGTCCAAAAAGAAATGTGGTGTGGCTAGCTTCCTAGAGGATGTTTCATCCTGCTCTGGGCTTGCATGCCACTGGACATGAGGTGTGACAGATGGACTCAAGACCAGCCTTTCTCCCACTGCAGAAGAGCTCTGAGTGTAATAGATTGGGAAGAATTTGTGCTATTTGACTCTGATTAAAATTTTAATTTCAAAAGTGAGTCACAGAGTGTTTGGCACCAATACAATGAGTTATGTGTACAGGATGGTTTGTGATGCCTTGTCTGTAGTGGTACAAAAAAAAAAAAAAAAAAAAAAAAAAAAAAAAAAAAAAAAAAAAAAAAAAAAAAAAAAAAAAAAAAGGAAACTGCCAGAATATCCATCAATGGGGGAACAGTTTAAGAAATTGAGATACTTATATACCTATGGAATACTACACAGCTCTGTTTTATGGTAAATTAAACCTATGTCTTTTGACCTGGAGGGAGCTCTACGATGTATTAAGAGAGAAAAATCAAGCTGCACAACCATTAGTACAGAGGGAATGACCCCATTTTTATAAAACTACAAAATCCCATCTAAGTATATAAATATTAGTATATGTCTAAAAGCTGCTTCCTCAAGGAAGCGTAGGCAGCTTTCCTCCTATCTAGAAGGCTAAAAAGGCATTGTTTGGATGCTAAACCTAGTGGTGGAAAGTTTGAAGAGTAGCAGGGTATTTTATATCCTCTCAGTGAATCTCCCCACAAAACACTCATTTGCAAAGGATAAAGGATCAAAATTAACTTTGCCAGAAATAGGACTAATAGCACAGGCTTCCTAAATGATGAGCCGAGAACTCAGCATCACGTGTGGTATTCTAGCCAAAGTGCCTAACAACTCCAAACAGGAAGAAAGAGCAGACACCCCTAAGTTCAGAGATATTCTGCAAATCAACCAGCCAGTGGTCTTTAAAAATGTCCACATCAACAACGCCCAGGACAGTTCCTGATTGTAGAGACTAAAGAAGCATGACAACTGAACCCAACACTTGATCTTTATTTTTTTGTTATAAAAGGCAGTATTAGAGCATCAGTGAAATCTGGGTCTGTAGATCAGATAACAGCATAGTGTCATTGTTAACTTTCCTGATTTCTATCATTGGTACTGTGACTAAGTATTATAAGAACATACCTTGATTTTAGAAATGCACACCAAAATATTAAGGATAAAAGGACATGATATCTGCAACTTACTTTTAAATGCTTTAGGAAAAAAGTATGTGTGTGTACATGTATGCAGAGAGTGAGAGAACGAGACAGACAAATATGTAAAATATTAACATTTACAGAATTAGGACAAAGGGTATCTGGATTTATTTGTCCTCTTTTGCAACTTTTCTGTCAAGTCAGAAATTATGTCAAAATTAAAACAAAACATTTTAAAGGTAGTCATTCCTTTTGAACCCTTATTACCACCACCCAGCCAGCTCTAGGAAGTTCCCCGCTCCAATCTGAATAGGGTTTGTTACTCCTTTGTGGCTCACACACCCCTTTGATAAGGCTTCAGGTCCCCCACCCCCCAGAAAAACACTCATACTGTTAGACTCACACTTACTTGCCTTTGCAAACAATGCCCTCAGGTTACCGACCCTGGCGTGGGAGACCAGCAAAGAAACACCCCACACTCAGAAGGTGGGAGGTCCAAGCAGTGGGTGGGGTGAAGCTAACAGCTCAGCTCTGAAGGGCCATTCAGGCTCCTCCTCCACTTCACACACTCTCTGCAAACAGGGAGGGGCTGGCACGGAGGGGGGGGGGGGGAGAGCAGTCCCAGCCGAGGTGGGAGGTGGGGTCCCTGTCCTCCGCTGTCTGTCTGCAGGCCTTTGGCACTGAGTTACTTCACCTCTGAAGCCTCACGCTTCCTCTTCCCTAAAGTAGAGGCCATTATAGTACCACCTCATGGACTCTTTGGGAGAATTAAGAACTCAGAAGTGGGAGCTGCCATTATTTTCCTATTTTTAGCACGAAGTATGGGACTACTCAGTGTCTTCTGGACTTTGGTGTTTCCAACCAACCCAATCTAGCATTGGCTCTCGAAATGATGAGTGGTATTATTCTGCTGCTACCCAGAGACACGGAGGCTACTGCTTAAGGCTTAAGCCCTGGAGGCCCAAGAGGCCTACGATTCTGGTTTATCTAAGAACCTCTGAGATGGGGCCTTTGCTTTTCATCCCACCTGGAGCCTAACATCTTTTGTTAAATGCGTTTTTTAATTTAACTTCGCCTTTAGCTATACTCAGATTAACTGTAATACTAGACATTTTGGCCAAATGTGAACATACTAGTAGTATGTTTGCTTTTTAACTGCCACTTATATTCACCTCGAAATTCTCAAAATGACTCTAATCATAAGGTGTCATTCAAAGGGAAGACAGGTCAGTCTTGAACCCCTGCAGTATCACTGCTGAGGAAAAGAACAGACTGTAGGTCCGTGTTACACATCCATGCACCCTGGGGGTGAGTATGAGCAGAGGTTCAAACTGCACATCTCTCTAGAGTGTCAACGCTATCTAAAGCTTAGGGGTGAAAAAATCCATTATTTTAACATTAAAACATAGACTTAACGAGTAGAATACAACATACTTCTAATTTTAATAAACCTTAAAAGACACCAGTGCGTGTCAGGTAAGAGCTGGTCCCACCCTCGCTGTTGGGTCCTTGCAGGGCAAGGGGAAGAAGGTGATTAGGAGTCCAGGGGAGGCAGGCCATCACTGCTTTGGGGACCATAGCAACAGCGTGATTCTGCATGTCTAGCACTGGGCCAAGTGCTGGGGAGGACAGCAGTGGCATGGCAGTCCTGGCTCCTTGGGAGCCTGGAACCTGGGTTAATAGAGACAAGTGAGAACAACTTCCAGGTCATCTTCCAGCAGGCCTTGAACAAAGGGAGTCAAGTCGGCTCTAACGACAGCCTCTAGAGCAGAAATTCCTGACTTGTGGTCCACAAATCCCTAATCCAAAAATTTAAATGTGCCCAGACAATTTTCTAGAGAGTATTTAGTTTCCTTTGGAGTCTCAAAGGGATCCATGTCCCCCCAAATTAAAAACTACTGCTCTTAATTAAAAAGAGACTGAATGCAAACTGATTAGATTGATAATGTAACCACAAGTTGTCACAAGGCAAGATTTTTATATGAGGACATCCAATATTTTTGGAAATGTTACTGGTGGATCCAAAAAACCCAACGATAATCCAGCTCCAACACCTACACACACACACACACACACACACACACACACACACCCCCCCCCAAACATGACATCCCACAGACGACACAGATCTGTCAACAGTCACTTCTCCTTCCATCACTGCACAGCTCCATCCAGTGGTGCAATCTACACGCAGCCTGCCAGCCACTCTGACCCCAAACCAACTTCACAGGCACGGGGAAAGACACCCTCTTCTCCCAGGCCAAGCCCCTTGTGAGAGAAGCTAACGTAGAACAGGGAAAATGATGGGTAGACACAAACATTTAGTTTATTTTGAATGTGACCAAAGTCAGAGAGCGACAACAGCATCTCAGTACCCCAGAAGTCCTACTGGGTTCAATGACGACACCTCCAGGCTGGGAAACGAGTTGGCATCCCTTATGTAATCATCCTGTACTCTCTCATCATCCCAGAACAGGACAGTACCTCTTAGGCACTGCATTAATCCTTAATAGCCACCACATTTGCTCATCCTTTAAATTATGACAATTCTCTCTCACCAAGAGTATCAGTTTGGATACTCTTTGATTCTGAGAACCTGCCAGGTGGAAGGAAGACAGCAGCATTTGTCAGTTTTCATTAACTGCGGAGTCCCAAGGTATGGGTTGAAAGCCTCTCCAGAAAGGACTGGACAGCAATTTTGCTGAAGGGCTGCTACTACTCATTGCACTGCCCACCTCATTTCTCACCTGAGTTGAGAGGTTTGAATGAATGTCTAATCACAGAGATTAGAACCCACAGTGAAATGAATCAAGTCTACGTGGAGACCCATCTGTCTGTGAAAAGCTGTATTCACTCACATCAGCGTCGGAGCCTCAGAAAGAATGCATGTTTACATTCTGTGCTCTCCAAGGGGTAATACTTATCATAAAAATCTAAAACGTATTCCTCAGTCTTGAATCCAAATTTCTGGTACAGCAGCATAGCGGGGTTGCTTGCTGAGACGTGAAGGGTCACATCCTTGCCCATGCAGGTCTATCAAAAGAGTGGAAAAGTACAAGATGAAAAGGAGAAAAGCCCGAGGGGAAATGAGTAGGTGAAGAAACTCTTAAGTGTAGATAGTTAGTTATGGAAACCAGAGAAGTCAGGGACTGGAGTTGGGACATTGCAACACCTAGCAACAGCTGGAAACTGAATTGACATTTTGTCGTTGATCAAAACATTCATGAAAACATTCATCAGACTAAGGAAACGTATGGCATGCTGAGTGTTCTTTTTTCTCTCTGAGGCAAAGGGCCAAGTAGAATATTTTGTCAACTGTATTATTTATGATTCAACTACATTTAAATATGTCAAACATATCAATACCAAACACTATGACGATCTTGAAGAAATAGCGAACAAGATGAGAAGTTGTACTTTCAAAAACTAGATTTTATCCTGCAAGGGAATTTTAACAATTCCTTTCCTACACCTACTAGAAAATATGTTCGACTATGTGGCCAGATAGGAAATGTTAAGACTTTCACTTAATTTTAAAACCCCAAGAGTCTATACGGGCCTTCTGAATCCCAAGTCTACCTCCCATTTCTCCCAACCCGAAAGGAGACCCATCTGTCTGTGAAGAACTGAGATTTCTGTATTTAGCACTGACCCAATCCTAGAGGAAAGAGTACTAATCATTCTCCCAATCTAAGGCAAGTTGTTAAATGCTTTAATTAGCTACACAGAATAAGGAACCCCAAAAGTTGTATAAAGAACTTTTTAATGAGGAAGTCATGGAAATACTGAGGTTGACAATGTCCTTGGGATTTTACAGTCCATGGTTCCTGAAGGCTTCTATTTAAGAGCATTGTCAAAAGTGGAGAGTTACCTTCTTTTCTCTGCTTAATTCACAGACTGCACCCAAAGGTATTTTTTAGGACAGAAAAGAAGTACTAGCATACCAAGGACAAGAGCATGTCGTGTGTGTATAAAACAAATTTTGTGGGAGGAGGCAGTGTCCTTTATACTGTAAATATGCAGTCTGACCACGGCACTACTGACTGACGGAGCAGCACTGTGTCACCCTGGGGTGTATGGTCTGGCTGGAGGCGAGGCACCCGCATACAGAGACGAATACTCCTCCTCCCACCAAGGGAGTGTTCTGTGCGGACTGACGGGGCCAGGCCTGTGTCAGGCATACAGATCAAACTGTCATCCCTGCCCTGCCCTCAAGCCCTTGCCAGTGAAGGGAAAGGGAGAAACCCTGTAGGTGTTCTACTAGCATAGAAGCCTGAACAGAGTAGACAAATTCTGTGTGTGGAGTGTGGCAGAGGACAGGGGAAAGTGGTAGAAATAACTGAGAAGGTCTCATTTCAAGACAACCAAGGTAGCACATATTAACTGCCAAGAGAAGAGAGAAAAAAGCAATTTCTAGGAAGATGATTCTCAAGGTTCCTGCCAACAGCTAAGAATTACTGAGCAAGTTTCATTAAAAACTGGAAAAACAACATTTCATCATCTCTATCCTCTATTTAAAAGGAATCCTAAAAAAAAAAAAAAAAAAAAAAAAAAAGCTTATAGATACAGAAAACAGACTGGTGGTTGCCAGAGGCTTTGGGGGAGTGAGCAAATGAGTGACAGGAATCAAAAGACCCCAACTTCCAGTTATAAAATAGGTAAGTGTGGGGTGTAATGCACAGCATGGCAACTAGTGTTCATAATACTGTACTGCACATAGGGTAGTTGGTCAGAAAGTAAATCTTACAAGTTCTCATCATAAGAAAAACAAATTCATAACTATGTAAGTTAGATGATGGATGTTAACTAGACCTACTGTTATCATTTTACAATACAAACAAAACTTCATCATTATGTTATACATTTGAAACTAAAATAATGTTGTATGTTGATTATAACTCAATAATAAAAAAAATTGCTCCCCAAAAGAAATCTTGACCAATAACACAAAATTATCCATATCAAATGGTTTCTAAATGAAAATTACCAGAAAAATTCTGAGGGGGAAAAATATTCTTGCATGATTTTCTGATGTCAGTATATAAATATATGGGGTATTTTCTTCACAGATATATCAAAGGATGAATTATAATTTGATATTAGAATCAAGTCTTAGAAGGTTCATACCAGCTTATACAATAGTAAAAACAACCAGCAATAACAGAATATGTACTATTGATACAGTTTAGTTAACATGTTTAAAAATACTTAAAAACTAAAACATCATAGTTTCTATCCACTTCTCAGAGAGTTTGCTGGCGCTGATTCAAAGAGCAGCAGCATCACCAACATGGACAGTACAAGTACTTCAGGCTCTCCCTTCTGGTATTTTCTCATTTTATTTACTACACATGTTCACGAACTGGCTCTTTTAAAACCTAGATCTGAACAGTAATTTTATTTCAGAAGGGTGAAGATTTTTGTCTATTTTAATAACCTCCCGAGTGATGGTGACTGGTTTTCTCTCACTTGGCCTCACATTCCACTGGGCTATGCCAGAAGGGCCCTGCTCAGCTTCTCCCCTCCTCTAAGTCTTTCCAAAGAGCCCAGAGACAAGTGGGTAGATGGTGAACACAGACAAAATACCTGGATCAGATGATAAATCATGAACGTTGCAATCCCTGCTCTTCTCCATTCAGGATGGACAAACAGAAATGAAATGTAAGCCTCATTATACTTCACGTCGGGAACCATGAAGCCAAAGGCAATGATGACTTTTTTATACAGGACAACAACACTGAAGTCTGGGTACTGCAGGCACTCGGACAGATCAATGCCTAAACAAAAGAGATAAGCGGAGATTTAGACCATGTGCCTTCTGCCATTAATGAACACTAAGCTGTTCGGTCTGTACTTAGAGCTATACCTGCATGCCAAGAAAAAACAAAAATGAAACAAAAAACCAGACAAAGATATTACCATAGATATCACACTTTCAGATCATAAAAATAAAAGTGAATTTTAGAAAAATATCAAAATTAACATAATCTTTTCTAAGGACACATGTTAAAAGAAGAGGCAGAATAGGGTGATAGAGTGCCTCCTTGACGTCCATCAGCAGGCACATCTCTAATGTCTCAGCCTCAGTTTCTACAGTGTTTAAGATGAGAGTGTACCTAGACTTCACAGGGTTGGAGTAAAGAATCCCCAAGAGCACTCATTTCACTGTATTCTTTACCTCAAGCATATTCAATTTATAAGCTCTTGTTTACAAATGCTTGATTTTACAATATAGAGGTTAAATAAAAAACGATTCCTTGCATAATGTACGTCAGGCACCCAGTATAAGGGCAGGAAGTAGTAAATGCTCCCAGAATGTTTCTTCAGCCCCTATGCCACTCCCCCAAGAGTGAGCCCAACTGCTCCACCACACGCACTGTTACACGACTATTGGACAATAAAGATAACCAAGCTCTCATTCTAATGAAACCTTACCTAACATCTGGAAGACATGCATTATTTCCCTCACTTTTCAAGGCAGAGCAATAAATCAGATCCACAAAGAATGTGTCTAGTAATTTAGTAATAAAAATGAGTTCCTTTAATTGATGGCTTTGGTCTTTAGAGAGATAAAACAACAAATCATATTCAGTTTACTCTTACTTTCAAAGTCTGTGATTGGGGAATTTGGCTTATAGCTAAATAAACAAAGCATACAGAATTATTAAGAACAATCAAATGTCCAAACTCCCCAGCTACCAGTGTGTGTATGGCTGAGAGAATATTACCTGGTATCTAAACATATGAAGAAGCAAACAGGATGAATCTTTTATTCTGGAAGCAGAGACAAACACAGAAGAAAACAAATAAAAACACTGTTTATTACTTTAATTGCAGGCTTCTTCTTGATCTTAGGAAAGAAAGATGTGTTTATATTTTAATAGTTCTGTATTAGTAGAGACGAACTGAGTGAAATCATATAAATAAAGGTTTTAGGGTCACATGACATAATGCTAATTTAGAAAATCACTACAGCGAACTACACAGAAAACCAAAGTGCCCAGTTTGTGGGGCTAGGGACATACCAGGCCAGAAGAACTCCTGACACATAGAGTTTATCGTTGGGATGTGGTTCGGCCGGACGTAGCAGTAATCGAGGGGTGCATCAGGCTCCGGAGTCCAGTGAGGGTCACTTCTGTGTAGGTGGGAACGAATCTGTGACAGGAGCTGCAGTTTGGGTGGTTTTGTTTCATAATCACGCCTCCAGTACCACAGAGAATAAACAAATTCAAGTGAAAAAAAAAATCCAATATTATTCCTAGCCATTTGGTTCACACAAACTCTCTGATTTACTTGAAATTTTTAACTAATTTGCAGTGCTCTCTATGGCAGCTAGCTTGATAACAGCTACAACACTTTTCCAATTATGAATTTAAAATTTACTTAATTTACATCTGTCAGACCAAACACCTCTGCACCTGCCAGGAACTCTACTCATGCTGGGGAGCCTTATGAACAAGAGGAGACAGAAAGAGCATCCTAACTAAGCCCTCTGAGTGCTCTGAGCAGGACGGAATCCAAGGCAGGTAAGGTTCGATCCAGCCAGGGCAGCAGAGAAGCACCAGAGACCAGGGGACTCAGAGCAGGCTTGCATACTGCGTTCTCACATGTCTGCCTAGGGGGCAGTGCTGGGCAAGAAGGATCAGGTGACTACGAAGCTGCAGAGCATGGATGATCAGCTGAGACCACGTGCTCTGTCAATCACAACTGAGTTCAGCTTCTACAGCACAGCCTAGACTCATCATTAGAAACTGTTGCAACATCTAGTGTAGATAGAGGCCCAACTGAGACATCACTCTCATTTTTTATTTCATAGATTAGTAAATATACATAACTTTAAAATTTAAAACAAAACAATGAGTATGATCATAATGAAATTAAACACAGTTAACTTATCCTTTCTTTTTATGTTTGTATCAAAAGACCATCGTTTCTGCAAAAAAGTACAGTTGAAACAAGCCAAGGCTGAGGTTAGACACAGCACAGACGCAGTCCCTGCTGATGCCTTGCTCACAGGTTTTGGTATTTATTCATTCCAACAGAAGGACAGGTGGCAGAAACCACAAACGTTACTTGTCCTGACACATTCAGTCTCACAGATCTTATCCATCTACCTGATGTATGGTTTCAAGATTCGAGAGGTGTATGGGCTAACAATACTCTGGTCCACCGCCAAATCTTCTGATCCCACCAAACGATATAAAAACTTAGAGGTTTGGTGCCGAAACCCTTTCCTGGATGGCAAGGCAGTCTATGAGAAAGAAACACTGGTTATACAAAAATAAAATCACTCAAAGAATTGGCTTAATTTCTATAGATAATTAGTACTTAGTACATTTTTATGTTGGGAAGTAGGTCTTTACTATTTGAAAAGCTCGAGTTTCAACAAAGAAATCATAGGTACCTTTGCATTAGATAGATAGATATACATAAAACTTACATATACAAAACTAATTCTGGTCAAAGTTGTTTAAAATAAAAATAATTAAGAAATTTTTAAAGTTATTTAAGTGAGTGAAATGCAGGCTTGAGCACTGCATTTATAACTTCTCTAGGCTTCATTCTGTCTGTAGTACACTGTCAGTTCATTCACCAAATATTAAACAGCACTAGTGTTGTGTAGGTAACATACACATGGGTCATGCTTTATGAGTAGTATGTAATCCACACAGCTATGGGGGCCAATTTTTGCTGTACCTGTATATGGATTTATTAAAACGTATCTCTACTACAGTGAGTAAATCTGACAAAAGCAGGAATTATGTAAATTACCATTGCTAAAACAAATCCCAATAATAGAGAGGCTCTACCAGAGGTTCAGTGAAGATGTGGTCTTTGCAACTTAGACAGATGCCCTAACTGAGCTGGTGGGTTTCACCCTGGGTGCCTGACTGGAGATGTCTATTCCTCAGTGAGTGTTGCTCCAGGGCCCTCAGTCATGTAGTAACAGAACATGCAAGTTTTACAGCAAAGAGCTCAGATGGAAGATTAAAAGGCACATGTATAGTGGTTTGCCAACTGCTGGATAAAGTTTAGAAACTTGAGTTGTTTTTGTAGAATCAGTTTGCTCTTAGCCTAGAAAATAACTTTGTTGGAAGAAGAGCAAGAATTCCTTCTTTTATAATTTGTTCTCATCACTGTGCCACTGGACACATAAACTTTCAAAGGCCAACTATGAAATTCTTCCAGGACTCTAAGTTTCAAAGTAAAATTGAAAGTTGTAGTGTATAGTTTCTAAATATGGCCATTATGTCCTCCCTTGCCTCTGGACACACATGGCTCCTCATATCAAAAGGCAGGGTCAATTTCCCCTTCCTCTGACTCTGGGTGGGCCTGGGACAGGCTTCGACCAATCAGGAATGGCAGAAGTAACATTCTGGGACTTGGTAGCTTCCACTTTTTCCTGAGTCCAGCTGCCATGGCGTCTGGGCTGGGGTACTGAATGACCAGAGGCCACAAGGAGACAAGTCTGGAGGAAAAGAGGCCAATCTGTTCATTCCAGTCCTGACCCTGCTTCTAGCTGAATGCAGCCATAAAGAACCACCTATTTGAGCGTAGGCAACCCACAGAATCTGAAGAAATATTAAATAGTCATTGTTTTAAGCCACTAAGTTTTGGGATGGTTTGTAATGCAGCAACAGATAACTGGAACACCAGCCACTGGACCACTAACCCATGAAATACTACCTGGTTAATGTCTCAAGATGAGTGTTGTGGAACTCTATAGATTTTATACATTACTCCAGCTTCTGTCCATCATCACTGCTTTCTCCCAAGTCTAAACCACCCTCAGCTTTTGTCTGGACCACTACCACTGCCTCCTATCCATCTTCTCACTACCTGTCATTCTCACCTCATATTATCCTTTCTTCACAGAGAGACAGATTCTTCTTTTAAAAATGAATAAATTTACCTCCCTTGATGGAAACTCCCATGTGGCTTCCTTCCCACAGCACATTCATAATTAAACTCAAACTCCTTGCCCATCTTCTCCCGTCATCACTATGTCCCAACCCCACACACCAGCAGACTAACTCCTGCCTTAGGGCCTGGGCCTGGGCCTCCAGACCAGAACCTTCCTCAGCTGGTCTCTTCCTTATTCATGTGTTACTTCCATAGAAAGGCTATCCTTAACAACCCCATCCAAAGTGGTGTCACTGTCGCCTGCTCCTCCACTCCACAGTATTCACCTTGTAGGAAGTGATCCTGTTTGCTTAGGGTGTTAGTACTGTCATCTCTCTGCTCATGGATGGCAATTCCATAAGGGTGGGGGAACGTCATAATTCACTGCAGTACTGCTAGATGGAATAGTGCTTGACCCAGATGAAGTATTCAACTTAATGTGAACTGAATAACAAAATGGTGGGGGGAAAAATCCCAAAGTCAAATAAATTTGGAAAATGTTAAATAAGCTTCTTCAAACTTCTGGTTCTATACAAAATAGAGAGCTAGGTGGGGTGCTGGGTCCCTTCCCCAAACCCAATCTGGGAGTTGACAAAAAGTGAGAGGGACGATGGATCACAAAGGCTGTGAGAAACCCCAAGGGAGAGCAAAGGTGGCTGGGTACAGGTAAGGTGGCGGTGGGCAGCCTTGAGCAGAGAAAGGCACTGCACCACGATGTGGATGTGTGAGCTTCCTGTATGGCCACTTCTGCTCTGGATAGATCTCTGCAAAACGACTTTGCCAGCAAGCGTTAACTAGAAGGGTGATGGCAGGGCAGTACTGGAGCCTTCCTGAGGTGGAGGGTACATGCTCTCAGGACAGCCTCTGGGAATTCCACAATCCCAGGCAATCATAGCAGAGGGAAGTAAAAGGAAGTCAGAGACCAGAAGTCCAGGGAGATTCCCTGAGGTGAGGCTGCCTAATTGTGGGAAAGGTGAGGATGGGAAGTGGCTGAGCCCAGAGCCTCCCGTTTTAACAACAGTTACCAGAGTGTGACAAGCTAGGAGCCAGGCTTTTGCCCCTCCCTCCAGGTATAGATTGCCAGCAAAGCAGCTGGTACTAGGATGGTAATATGCATCCACAAGGAATAAAATCAAGATGTAAGTAAGAAGTGCAAAACAAAGACAGATAATAAAGTAAACACCCTGTATTAGAAAAGGCAGGAGTAATTTATCAGACAGACAAGAATTTTTAAAAAGCACAATAACTAGTCATCAGGGAAATGAAAATCAAAACTACAATGAAATGCCACTTGATACACACTAAGATGGCTGTAGTAAAAAAGACAAATTAATAACAAGCACTGGTAAGGATGTGTGCAGAGATCAGAATCTTTATAGCATTAGTGGTAATGTAAGACATGCAGCTATTTTGGAAAACAGTCTAGCAGTCCTTCAAAAAGTTAAACTGGATGATACCATTTAACTGGGCAATTCCACTCCTAAGTATATATCCAAGAGAAACTGGTTGTTAGTCACAGAGCTGGAGCCTGCAGCTGGAGAAATCAACCTTGAGTCACATCCCTCAGCCAATGAGAAACAATGAGCTGACAGATCCATAATCACAGGACAGGTAAGTGTGCCCAAGGAAAGTTCCTACAGTCGCGCGTGCACATTAGTTAAAATAGCTGTCCTATACTTATTACTTCCTCATTATCATAGTAAAAAAACACGCCTATAGGTTTTCATGCTAATGAGACATATGACACATGAAGTAGGATGTAGGTCCACTACGCAAATGCAGGGAAGGACCTGCCTCAACTTACTTTGGGGAGTGAAAAAGGAACGAGGGAAGGGTAGCCCTAACCCCAAAAGCCCATAAAAAACACTGTATGTGTAAACCTCAGGGAACCCATCCATTCCCCGCCAGCGGGCATTCCCATGGTGCATGAGCTTTCACTTTAATAAACCTTTCTCTCTACAAAGCTGTTGTGCCCACTCTCTTAATTTCTATCCTGAGAGGGGCAAGGACCCCAGTGCTGGTAACAAAATGAAAACATGTCCACACAAAAACTTGCACACAAATGTTCATAGCAGCATTATTCACAATAGCCAAAAGGTACAAACACCCCAATGTCCATCAACTGATGAATGGATAAACAAAATGAGGTATATATCCTTACTATCAGATCTTATTCAGCCATAAAAAAGAAGGAAGTACTATTATATGCTACAATATGAATTTTGAAAACATTATGCTAAGTGAAAGAAAGCAATCAGAAAAGACTATATATTATGATTCCATTTATGTGAAATATCCAGAATAGGCACTCTATAGAGACAATCAATTAATGGGGACTGGGGATGGGTGTAGTGGGGAAGTTGTTGGGCAGTAATAGCTAGAGTTCAAGGTTTCTTTTTAGGATGATGAAAATGTTTTAAAATTGATTATGGGGCATTCCCTGGTGGTGTAGTGGCTTAAGGTTTCGGCGCTGGCACTGCGGCCTGGGTTCGATTTCTGGCCAGGGAGCTACCCACATACAAAAAAAAAAAAATTGATCATGGTGACAGTTACACAACTCTGATTATATTAGAAACCACTGAACTGTACACTTTAAATGGGTGAATTATATGGTATATAAATTGTATCTCAATAAAGCTGTTTTTAAAAAGCATAATAAATAGGCTTGAGGTAAGGAAGGAGCCTGGAAACAGTAATGAGAAGTTATGAAGCACCTCTTACTCATTATCAGATAGTAAATGCATGATCACTGAAATAGAGCACTAAGTGAAGGCTGTCAGGGACAGAATGAGTATCTCTTCAAAAAGCAAAGGAAGAGACAAAGAAAAGAAGTAATGGTATCATCATTCACATTAGAAAACCAGAAGGCGAGGGAGAAAATAAAGGAGCAACATACTTAAAGAAGCACTGATGAAGAACTTCCCAGACTAAAGAAGCATGTAAGAGGGCTTTCAGCTTCCAGTCCAGCATATAAAGGTACTGGAAGTCACCACAGCATCCTAACAAGTAAAAATTGGGCAAACAGAATCAACACTCTTCTTCAATCTGTCAGATAATTGAGGTCACAGGGCAAACTGCTGCCCCCAGAACTGGAGAGATGGACAGGCAGATACAGAGAACCCTAACGTATCGGAGCAGAAATCCATGAACAGAAGGCTCTGGGAACAAAGGCCAGGCAGAAAAACCAAAGAGTGATGATGAATTGCTGGAGGCTCAGTGTGGACAAATCAAAGAGAAAAATCTCTGGAGGCAGGGCCCACGTTTCCATGAGTTGTACTTCCAGGAGCTCTACCAGGCTTTCACGGTAAGGATCAAAGAAAAATCCCCTCATGCTCTGGCAAAGGGAGGGGGAAAGCAGCCATTCTGAAACACAGTGGAGTACAGAGCGTTGTGTTCTTCTGAGGAAGGCCTGCCTTAAGAGAAACCAGCTTGCCAGAGCCTAACCTGTCGTTTGTTTTTTTTAAAATAGCTTGTTAGAAGCATTTTCCCCTAGTATTATTGAGAAATAACTGACATACAGCATTGCATAAGATTAAGGTGTATAGAGCATGATGGTTTTGATATACATTTATTGTGAAATGATTACAATAGGTTCAGCTAACATCCATATTCTCATACAGATACACTAAAAAGAAAAGAAATAAAGAAAAAATTTTCTCCTTATGATGAAGCTCTTAAGATTTACTCTTGTTAACAACTTTCCTATACTTCATACAGCAGGGTCAGCTATAGTCATCATGTTGTATAATATATTACAACCCTAGTACTTATTTATTTTATAACTGGAAGTTTGTACCTTTTGAACACCTTCCTCCAATCCCCCCTCTCCTATCCTCTGCCTCTGATAACCACAAGTCTGATTTCTTTTTCTATGTTTTGTTTATTTTTTAATTCCACAAATAAGTGAGATCATACAGTATTTGTCTTTCTCTGTCTAACTTACTTCACTTAGCATAATGCCTTAAAAATAGGGAAGGCTTCACAAATTTGCACATCATCATTGCTAATCTCTGTATCATTCCAATTTTAGTATATGTGCTGCCAAAGTGAGCACAATGGGGTTTTATAAGAGCCTAATCAACCTGTGAAAAGGGACTACTCAACTGCAGGTCCCTCTAGCTAGCCTGTCCCCCCTAAGTTGGGAGGAAACACTGAGAAGCACTTGTGAATTTCACAACCTAGAGTCACATGCTCACTAAAAGACAGGTAAAAGCTGTGCACACAGCAGTGAGATCCCCAAAACCCACCTCAGCTCCCTGCAGCGGAGTGGCTGCCCTCCTCACAGAAGTCTGGAGGTCTGATCTCTAGAAGTGTAACCAGGGCCCTGGACAGGGCAGCTCACACAGTGCTGAGGTGTGAGGACTGTACGAGCAAAAGTCTAAGATCCCCCTTTCCCAATGTGGTAACTAGGGTTCTGAGATGGGAACACTCCTCTATGGAGGCTCTGACAAGATTAAAGACCTCAAGGAAGAAACATTAGGGATCTTCCACAGGGGACTCACCTAGATAATAGAGCTGTGTATAAAATTCCAGGTTCAGCCTCATTTTCCCTCAAAATTTGGAAGTACCGCTCCATTGTCTACTTGCTTCCAATAGTGTTGTTAAATTGGCTTTCAGCTTTACCCAATGCTGCTTTGGGATTCTGGCTTAAGCTGAAGGCTTTTCCAGACATGGAAGGTCTCAAAATTTACTTCCCAGGCAGCTTTCCTCAGGAAGCCACTAAGGATGTGCTCTACAAACACAGGGAGTAAACTTACAAAAAGGTAAAGATGGGGCACAGGAAACGGGAGAGTCAATACAGAGGAGGGGCAAATGCATCTCCAGTAAGGAGTGATCCCAGAAATACTGAGTTATCATACACAAAGGGAAGCCAGTGGAGTGGCAAGTGTGACTCAAGGGGCAGACATACTGAGGCTATCATCACTAAGTCCCTATCGCCACCAAACCATCTTTTGACTTGAAAGCGTTGTAGCCCCGAAACTCACCTGTGCCTTGCTTAGCTTCACCATGCATTGAGAAGCTAGCACTCTATGCCTGTTCCCTGGATCAGTTGAGGACACTCACCCCACAGATAACTGCTCAACCTCCGACAAGCTGGAGGAAAGCAAGTCAAACCAGAGGAAGGAAATAAAGAGAACCCCACTCCTCCATCTCAGACTTCTGCCACACTGCATGCTATCTACTACAGCCCTGCCTGATGCTCAGACAGTGGTGAGCCTTATGTTTCCAGGATTCCCTAAAGACCCTGACCACTGACTTCTCTAAGAGGGGCTCACGGAACTGCAGCCAGAACATGACTGTATCAGTTTCTTGGGGCTGCTGTATCAACAGTCCACAAACTGAGTGACTTAAAACAACAGAAATTTATTCTCTCACAATTCTGGAGGTCAGAAGTCAGAAACCAAGGTGACAGCAGGGCCATGCTCTCTCTGAATGCTCTGGGGGAGAATCTGTCCCAGGTCTTTCTCTTGGCTCCTGGTGCTACTGGCCATCATTGGTGTTCCTTGGTTTGCAGAAGCATAACTCTACCTCAGTCTCATGTGATATTCTCCCTGTGGGTTTGTCTCTGGATTCCTTCTCTTCTTATAAGGACACTGGTCATATTGCACTAAGGGCCCACCCTACTCCAGTATGACTTCATCTTAACTAATTACATCTACAATGAGGTCACATTCATAACTACCAGGGATTAGGACTTCAATGTATCCTTTTGGGGGACACAATTCAATCTACAACAATGACCCACAAAGACTGCTTAGCTTATATTCTCATGGAAACCTTCATCTAAGAGGCAATGTCCGTACACAGCTAGATTTGTGCTTCCTACTTCATTTTTTAAAACTAAGAGTATACTGTTTAGGGATACAGACATTAAAAAAGCAGAGGAATGATTAACACAAGTCAGAGAATGGGTCCCTCTTTGGGGAGCAGGCAGTGCACCAAAGAGCTTCTCGGGTGTCTGTAATACTCTTCTTAACACAGGAGCTGGAAGCACAGGCATTTATTTCATTAATCTCTATACCCATATGCTCTATGCATTCTTCTATGGGTATAACACATTTCATAATTTAAAAAAATACACATATTAGAGGGCAACAAAATGGTGGCATGAGAGGGACCTCAGAAAAACTCCTCTGGAGATTAAAATTAATAAAACACCCATACTTCAACCAAGGACCTTCTACACAACACACAACCATAGCTAAGAAACCCACTCGTCACATTAAGATACCCACAGGCAGGCAGAGGGTTAAACAAACGAGAAATAAAGGGAAGAGTGGGACTCAGCTGCACGGTCTCCACTTGGAACTCTACTGCTGGGGGAGGGAGGACAAAGAAGGTGGCAGGAGAGCACTCTGGGCCTCATTCGGTCCACGGGACAGAGGAGAGGGGGCCCAGAGGCAGGGCCATGAGATACCACAACCACCTCACTTTGGTCCTGTGGTGCAGACCGGTTCGCAAACTGCAGTGGCTAGACTGCAGTTCCCAGAAGAGAGGGAGCACCTGGGCAGTGAGAAGCTGCAGCACAAACGCTCTGGCCAAAGAGGAGAAAAAGGGAGGGGGCTGCACGCGAGCATTTCTCAGCCCACAACCAGGACAATCTGAAACACCAGCATACAGGACTGACCCCAAGGTTCAGGGCAGACTCTGCACCCAAATCAGAAAGGTGCAATCACGCCTAAACTCTGCCTCAGGAAGAAAACAAAGCCACGAACGCCCCACTCCCACAGACCTCTGCCCGTTCAATATCAGCAGTGAACACTAAAGAAACTGCAGCAGCAAGGGTCCAGAGAGGCTGCAAAAATGAGAAACCCGAGAAAGGGAGCTCAAAATATAGAGATGGAGACAGATGACCCATCAGAAACAGAGCTCAAAGCAATGATTAGCAAAATGCTTAAGGAACTGAATGATAATTTCAACAGAGAGACAGCAAGTATTAAGACTTACAAACCATTATTAAGGACCAGAGAGAGATAATGAATAATGACGACATTAACTGAAATGAAGAATGAAATACAAGTCACTAAACTAGATAAAATAGAAGCACAAAGCAGTGATTTACAGGAAAAGCCAGCAGAAATACCCAGCCAAAACAATTAGAAAGTTATATCCAAAAAAATGAGGAGGGATTGAGATTCCTCTGGGACTATATCAAACGTAAAAATATCAGAATAATACTGGAAGGGAGAGAGGAGAAGCAAGGGATCAAGAAATCATTTGAAGAAATAATGACTTAAAATTTTCCTAACCTGGTGAAGGAAATAGACATGCAAGTCCAGGATGCACAGAGAATCCCAAACAAGATGATCTCAGACAGAAACTCACAGAGACACATCATAATTAAAATGGCAAAAGCTAAAGAAAAAGAGAAAATTCTAAAAACAGCAAGAGAAATGCAAGTACTAACTTGTAAAGAGACACCCATTCAATTCTCAGCTGATTTCTCATCAGAAACTTTACAGGCCAGAAGGGATTGGCAGAAAATATTCAACACGATGAAAACCAAGGATCTACAACCAAGAATAATGTATCCAGCAAGGCTAGCATTCAAAACTGAAGGACAGATAATGAGCTTCTCAGATAAGGAAAAGCTAAAGAAATTTATCACCACCTAACCAGTTCTATAAAGAATGTTAAAGGGATTTCTTTAAGATGGGAAGAGGGAGGGGAGAGTGGGTAAAATAAGAGAAAGGGATAGAGAAATTTAGTTTGATAGTTAATAAAAAATCAAAAGCATCAAAGAAACAAAACTCATGGACACAGTCAATAATTTAGTAGTTACCTGAGGGTAAGGGGGGAGTGGTGGGGCAGAAGGGACAGGGACACGAATATATGGTGATGGAAAGAGAACTGACTTTGGGTGATGAACACATAATACAACACACAGAAGATGTAATGTAGAATTGTATACCTGGGACATATGTAATTTCTACTAATCAATATCACCCCAATAAATTTAAAAATCAATCAATCAATCAGATGTATTTAAATCTCAATCAGATGTATTTAAATCATACACACACACACACACACACACACACACAGAGAGAGAGAGAGAGAGAGAGAGAGAGAGAGAGAGAGAGAGAGATATTAAAAAGATAAACCCATGAAACCAAAGAAAAAGTGAACAGATGAAAACAACAAAAGCATATGAGTCAGTGGCAAATGACTTAGCCCAGAGAGCCAAAACCTAAGGCAGCAGGGAAGACAGGCCAGGAGCAGCGTAGTTCACACACCGGTGCCTCAGGAAAGGGTAGCAGTTGGACACAGCAGGTCCTGCTAAAGCTGAGTCTCTTTAATAAGGGTGTCCAAACTTTTGGCTTCCCTGGGCCACAGTGGAAGAGGAAGAATTGTCTTGGGCCACATATAAAATACACTAACACTAAAGAGAGCTGATGAGCTAAAAAAAGTTCTGTGCATAATTTTTGTAATGTTTTTTAAAAGTTTACAAATTTGTGTTGCATTCAAAGCTGTCCTGGGCTGCATGTAGTTCACGGGCCACAGGTTGGACAAGCTGGCTTTAAGAGGTCAAAGCCTCCACCGCACATGTCCAAAAATTATCTTTCCCTCCATGGCAGGAGACTAGACTCCTTGGAGAAGCTCAAAAGAGAGATTCTGGAGAGAGGGGCTCCTGGCACATTCAGAGGTAGAAGTACTGCCCTGAAAACGGGTAGTGCATTGGATGTTTACCAGTTGAATGGTCGGCTCCTGGTCACCCTTGTATAGTTCCTAGAATGGAGGCAGGGAGATTACTACTTCCCAGGAAAGGAAAGATGAGAAATGGGAGAAAGAAAAAGTTAAAGGGATCCATCTGGAGTAGGGGTCATCATCAAACTATGTGCCAAAACTAGACTGTGTTAATAAATATCAAGTTTTATTGTAGCACAGCCACATTGATTCATTAAGTCTTATCTGTGTTTTCACACTGTAACAGCAGCACTGAATAGCTGCAATTAAGACTATGTGGCCTGCAAAGCAGAAGTTTCTATCTGACCCCTTATAGAAAAGTTTGTTAACCCTGGTCTTGAGGGTCCAAATCCAAATAATAGTGGTGCTCTAAAAAGACAGAACAGAGAAAATAGAAAATAGGAAATTAAGTTTTTCCAGAACTCAAGGAAAGTTTCAAATTGAAAAGGCCCACTCACCAAATGCAGAGCACAATGAAAGAAAAGACTTCAGACATGGTACACTGAGTAATATCAGAACATTGGCAACAAGGATAAGGGCCCACTAATTTACAAAGAACAAAATAAAAGTGCAAATATCCAAATAGGCAATTCACAGAGAAACAACTAGGAAACATGAAAAATGCTTAACCTCACCTGCAATCAAAGAAATGTAAATAGAAAACGAGATTTCACTTTACAGCCATCAGTTATTAGAACTAATAAGACCTCTCATTACTGCTGTGTGAAGGTGTGTTCTAGCAATTCCGAGTGGAATTCATTGTTTTGGGAGCACACGTAGACTTGGGTTCCACTGAATGACCTCAAGCAACGATCCGCACTGATCCCTTGGCTGCTATTTTTTATGTTGTCTCCTAATCAGTCTTCAGATCCTGCTCAACACAGGGTCTGGTGCACACTTATGTCCTCAACACAACTGTCCACTAAAGCTATGACACAAACTCTGTACAGCTACCCTCAGGGATTAGGAGATGCAATGAAAATGCCTAGATTCTGCCTTGAATGCCCAAAGGGAAATAAAGCCAGATTTATTAAGAAGTATTCATATTGAACAATTTCAAAAAAATAAAGCCCACCATTTTTTCTATTTTTCTCCCTTGCTGTTTTTTTCACTCTCCCAAAATTACTGAAGATTTGAAAAGTCACAGCATAACTATGTCTATTGCATGGTTGCTGCCTGCCCCACCTGTACTTCAGCTTCCAGAGTTTGAGTGTGTGTGCTAACTCACCTGGTACCGGTCAAGGATTCTGAAGTCCTGACAGGTGGTTCTGTACATGGCCTGGCCAGATGGAAGCCGGGAAACTCCTCCTTCTTTGGCTCCATAAATTCCATCAACTAACAGAAGAGCAGCATTAACAACCTGATCCAAGTCAAAAAGTGGTAACCCCCTATCCCTTTTCGCTTGTCTGACAATCAATTTCCGCTTCAGTCTCCGAGCTTCTGGTGTCATGGCAACGGCACCAGGACAAGCTTCCAGCCTCTTCAGGAGAAGCTTCTCCTCATAGATGCTCACAGGGGTGTACTTGGGCCCTTTTGGTTTCCTGTCCTTTTCCAGCTGTGGCTTCCTCTTTTCTCGAGCCCGTGTTTGCAAGGATGTGTTGGAATCTGTGTCTTCGCTGTCAATATCCATCCTGTCGGGTTTTTCCTCCTCACTCTCTACCTCTTGCTTTATCTGTTCAGGTGCTCTCACCTTCTTTCTGCCCCCGACCACTGTCCCAGAAGCTGCTGACCCAGCAGGGGGTGGAATGTACTCCATCCCTGGGTCTATGACTCCATCACCTTCCATCTCATCATCATCTGTGCAGAGAATGAAACAGGAAAGAAGAAGTGCAGAGCACACCGCACAGAACGTGAGAACATACACTGTGTATCACAGGCCATACATAACGTAAAAGACCCACGAAAGGTATGTCTTACCGTGAAATAAGGCCTGTGGTGGCATCACGTCTGGAATCAGGTCTGCTTCTGAGAGCAAGCTGGGGGTGGCTGAGTGAGAGGCGGGGGTGCCGGGGGCAGAGAAATCCAGAGATGGAGAAGGAGATGGGCTGGTTAGTGGCGTGCGGTCAGATGAGCTCAAGGATGAAAAGTCAATCACTTCTCCTTTTTCTAGAACCACGTCAGGCCTGCGGCCTCGGCTTATGAATTTTACAGGGGTCGAGGAAGTGCTCCTGTCAAGAAAGCCAGCTGCTTCCTTCTGGGCTCTTCTAATGTCTTTCGCTTCCTGTGTACGAGACCTCTTCTCTTTTAATTCCATGGCAGATTCCACGGGATTGCGACCTGCCCGTTTTCTGAGGCCCTCCACAGTAATGATGGGATCCAAAGTTGTTTTTGAGGCTGCTAGAAAAGAATAAATATCTAAATGCTTTAATAACCATTCAACTTTAGTGTCTTTTGCTAATTTGTTATTGTGAACCTACTACCACATTCAAAATAGAGAAATGTTCAATGAATGCCCTAAACTAGGACTTAGATATCGCTTAACAAGACAAAAGGAGTTATAATGCAAATTTAAACAATTAAATACTATCTTTCACCTACTGGAATTGGTAAGCATTGAAAGTTTGATAATGCTCAGCAAGCATATGGGGAAATGGACATTTTCGTGCCTCTTCAGTAGGACATAAATTTTATTAAAATGTTTTGGAGGATAATTTGGCAATACTGATTAAATTTTTGAATGAATATGCATTTTGATATAGCAACCTGTTTCCAGGAATTTATCACAAAAAATATGCATAGGTACACACATATATAATTGTAATATTGTTTAAAATAGTAACAACAAAAGGTAGAAATAATCAAAATGTTCACCAACAGGGGTCTAATAAACTAGTATTATATAGCCACTTGATGGAATGCAATGAAACAAAAGAAAATACAGCAATGTACACGTACTGCTATGGAAAGAGATCCAAGGTAGACTGGTAATTGTAGATAAAATGGAGAAAAGTATTATAGTATGAGTCCATTTACAAATTTTTTTAAGAAAATGAGAAAATGCTTAAATGTGCAGAGATGATTTCTAATGCATCCACAAGAGACAAGAGTGGTTACCGCGGGAGTGAAAATGAAAACAGGGCTGGCTGCAAAGGGGCCACTTCCAGACTTTATACCCTTCAATCCTATTTTATTTTTTTCCCAATATTTTAAAAATTTAAAAGCTCATTAAAAACTTTTTAGATAAAAGAATCAGATCAATGTGTTGTTGCTATCATGAGTTACTAATTTTTTTAAAGTATGAAAATGACATTATAGTTAGACTACAAAAAAGAAAGAGTCCTTATCACTGAGAGATACATACTGAAACAGTTAAGAATGCAATTTGATGCCCAGGATTTGCTTCTAAATAATACAAGGGTGGGGATGGATAGGGGGTTGGGGGTAAGTATCAGGGTCTAGATATAATGACTGTCAGCAGTTTAATGTTGAAGTGAAGTGAAAGGGACATGGGAGGGATTCATTATATTACTCTCTTCATATATGCATATATTTAAAATTTTCCATAATAAAAAGCTTAAAAACAAAATCAGACTGAAAATAGAGAACATTTCTGATATCAAAGTAAATTTATAAAGCTGGTAATCTGATTAGAAAATTATCAAATATTTTTTATATAATATTTATTTACAGCATACAAAAGGATGTCATAATAAAAGGAGACATTCCACAGGCAGATGAGCTAAGCCTGTCCCCTAAGCTCCTACTTGCTTGGCTTCCTTCAGGCCAGCACCTCTTGTATTGCTCTCACAAAGTACCTTTCACTTTCAAAGCAGAGACAGACAACTTCTCTCCTTCAGGTTTCATGGTCGGGGGCTTATTGTGAACAAGCTTCCACCATCCGGGTTCTCCGAATTCTTGAGCACCTGAACGGAAGTACATAGGACTTCCCACGCTGAGGCAGCCTGCTACTGTGCTCCACCAGGTCGAAGTCTTTTTCCTGGAGAGTCCAAGAATTTAAAAATTGTTGGCTTTTCAATTCTATCATTGCATAGAAAATATACTCTATGACTCTTAGCCTGTGATATGCTACAGAACCTCCAATCTTTGAAGGAACAGAGCATGAGAGTCAAGAGAAGCTCTGAAGTCTGTCTGGCTTCAAATCCTCACTCTACCACCTAGCTGCCTCAGTTTCTTCATCTTTAAAATCAGGATCACAGAACTTACCTCATAAGGTTGCTATAGGAATTAAATTGAAATAGTTCAAATGAAGCTCATAAAATACTTATCATAATCACCATGATTACAGAGTTCTACAAACTAATTTTAATTTGAGTTACTTTTATATGTGAATTAAACACAGCTCTCAAGAAAGCAAGCAGGAGAATCATTAGTCCTGGTAAATTGTTCATTTTACCCAAACTGTTAGATGCATCTCTCAGTCTGCTCCTATTGCCCTTTTCATAGTAGAGTGGGAATAAAACTATATAGTATGTTCCACAAACATACCCCTTCTGGTTAGATCAAGGAGTAAGCTTGTTGCTTGAAATCTCACTAACACATGTAGCCTCCCATTCTGATCAAGAAAGAGAGCCTCAGGTTGCCTCTGCTGGCCATGGAATCCAGCTACAACTTAATAGCGTTGTTTTATTTTTAGTGCATTTAGCTTTATTCTACTTGTGGCAAATGATAGAAGTTTTTAACTTATGAGGGTGGTGTGAAGTTTCTTTTTAAAGTGAATGTATTCTGTTGGGAGTTTCCTGGGGGTGTAGTGGCTAGGCTTCAGCGCTCTCAACGCTGCGGCCTGGGTTGGATTCCCAGCCAGGGAACTACCCACATACATACATACATACATACATACATACAATAAAAAGAAGTTGTTAAAGTGAATGTATTCTGTTAAGTGACTTGATTTAAATAAGTAAATGATAATCCAAGTGATACACTAATATGGCCAAAAGCACTAGTTTAATGATTAAACTACACATACAGGTGCTGGAGAGTAATTAATGCCTTTCAGCAGAAGTATTGAAAAGAAAAAACCTTTAGCTGATTCCTCTCAGAACATGCTCTAGAAATGAACAAATGAAACAGAACAGCTCCTGTTAAAATAATGACAATATCCTTAAAAACTGGCAATTTAAATCCAATTTCCTTCAGAAGACAATTCATTAAACGGAAGAGTACTGAGAGATCATGAAAACATTCCAAGACCTAATTTTGTCAGTTTTTTTCTCTTTCTTGTCCCTTTTAAATGGTGCCCCATTAAGTTCTACAAATAGTGCTAAATCATTAAACTAAAACAAATTTTCTTTCTTTAAGAAAAAGAACCAGTTATTCTATCTAGTTTTCTCTTAGTACCACTAAAACACTCAAGAACAAAAATAACTCCTTTTGTAAAAATGTGAATTGATTCTATTTTTCCCTTACAGCAAGCCTTCAGATAGTAGTCCCTCCTTTCAAATGCCCTCCCTGATTTCTCGGCAACATTAGCAGAGCTGTAACTTCTTGTCTACATTGACCCAACAGGCAAGATTTAAAAATTTCACAAAGGACTTCAGATGGTAACGACCGGAATCTCAAACAGAATTCACCAACACAGTTGCAAACTCACTAATCCCTCAATAGCAATAAAAGGCTTTTTTTTAGATCCACAGAGACCCTTTAGTTAAAACATATAGTCTGAACGTCTGTACACTGGCATCCCTAAGTCTGATGAACCAAAGCAGCCACCAAAGAGGGGTGTACTCAGCAAAATCAAAGCATTATCATGAAAAGATGAAGGAATGAGTAAGCCACATGTGTACTAAGGCACCTAGTTTCTGCTAAGCACTGTAATATCAAAAGGTATAAAACAGTTTCTCCCTTCCAGTTAATAAAAACAAATAGTAATAACATAAGACTACTAATGAAGAGCAATTTAAATGGGTGCAATCAATAACTGCCATTATTTTTATCTCCTATAAGGCACTGATTTTAAAAGGACATAATAATCCTCAAATTAAATAGTTACTCAACCAACTATTAAACAGTCTCATTTAATCAAACTCTATTTTTTAATATTCTACGAATCTCTTCAAAATTTCTTCATGCTCAGTAGAAATCAACAACTTCCTCTGGAAGTCGGATGAGTGAAGTATGGACACCTACACTTTAAATAGTATACATTTCCACTCTGATTTTTTCATAAGTTAAGTTTTTATACTTAAAAAAGTAACATTTCTAGATTACAAAATTCTCTGTAATTGCCACAAGTAAAAGCATATTCTAATTCTCTAGAAGGATGCATTAGGCTGTCTCAAATCTTATATACTTTGTTCTTTACATCTTTGTTCAAGTGAAAGATTTTTAAAAATCACATTTACCTATTCCCTAGTAAAAACGTCCAATGTTTCTCAATAAAAGCGCAGATATCCTCTTTCCACCTGAAATAACCTTGACGTCCACTTCCTTCCAGAGATAAGTTGTACATTGCCAGCATGACAACCTGAAATACAAACGAAAAAAGGGCTGGGAGAAAGGCATAAATAAGGGTGCTGATCTTGAAGGGGAACATGTGTTGTTTTATATACTGGGAAATAATGCAGGGAAATGGAGGGAAAAAAATATCCTAGAACAGTGTCAGTATAGATTTTTCCTTTCCTTTTTGCTAGGCTCACCAGGTATACCATTTTAAACAGGACAGAAAACAATGGTACGTGTGGTCAGCCTACTGACACCTTGAATTTAGCCCAGCGAGACTAGGCTGACGAGATGTACAGTTTGAAATGGGACAGTACTGTTGTTTTGTGTCCAGTTTAAAACAGTACGTCCAGGGAGTTCCCTGGTGGTGTAGCAGCTTAAGGCTTCCGCACTGGTGCTGTCAATACTGCGGCCTGGGTTCGATTCTCAGCTAGGGAACTACCCACATACAGAAAAAAAAAAAAAAAATCAGTACATCTGGTCAGCCTACTTTTTGTTCTCTGATGAGTACCACTAATTCACTTAGTTTTATGCAGTTGTTTCTTACCTGTTACATATGCAGGGCTGATGTGTGGTTAAACTGATTATGATAAATAACCACTGTCCTAAGCATACCTCTTCCCAATCCCAGTATCCCTCCATCCTACACAATGCAGCACTAAATAAAGTGTTAACTAATGCTGGTCAGGAGGCCTCCAGGTGCCTACTCTAGCCAGTAACTTCTGACTAATAGTGCTAACCTTAATTAAATATTTTGAAAACTACCCCTGCACATACATCTTTCTAAGCTCTTTAGAGGGCAGAAATAAATTACTCTCAGAATTTCAGAACTGAAAATAATGTGAGAGCATCACCCACTCAGTATTTAACCATTTTTAGCTGTGGAAACCATTCTTCACATGGATCAGCGTTAAGACAAGGGACAGGGACCTGAAAGGCCTGGCTGCTCAGCCTACTCTCAGAGGGCTCCTGGCCACTTCCCGAGTTCAATGTGAAAACTCCTGATCTCGCCCAACCTGGTGACTGTATAGGTAATGAATTCATGGCCCCAAAAAGGGAAGTATCTTCCAGAAATATAAATAACACATGCTCATTGTAAAATCATTGTAAAAGACTTCAGTCTTTTACAGAGCAAAGGATGTAAAAATCACTTTAAATCCACCATTAAGAAATAATCGCTTTGAACATTTTCAGTGACTGTCCTTTCTCTTTACATCTGTATGTAATTTTGTAATTATGTAATTTTATGTAAATGAACAAAACTATACAAGTTATTCAAAACGATGTTTTCAACCTAATAAAACGAATGATTAATTATGGGCCAATGAAATTGAAAAAGGGACAGAGAATCTAAGAAAAGACTCCTTAAATAATTATATCCATAAGGAGTATCTTGAAGCTGTAAGAAGTCTAGTAAACTGCAATTCATGCCCCCTGATATCTGGGTCCAAAGCATTAACTCCCCAATGGTCACATAGGAAGCAGACCTATGACTCAGGTAATTCTGATGCTTCCACTAAGCCAGCGGTTCTCAACCTGTGGGTCACGACCCCTTTGGGGGCCAAACAACCCTTTCACAGGGGTCGCCTAAGACCATCAGAAAACACATATCAGATATTTACATTACGATTCATAACAGTAGCAAAATGACAGTTATGAAGTAGCAACGAAAATAATGTTATGGGGGTCACCCCAACATGAGGAACTGTATTGAAGGGTCGCGGCATTAGGAAGGCTGAGAACCACTGCAAGCCGTTTCAATTTCCCCCATCCTTAAACTTGTAAAACTCGCGAATGGCCTAAGAAATAATTAACCTATGAATAGATTTTTCAAATTCTTCCACTTATTTTTACATTAGGTCTACATCAGCCAACAAGTGTCCCTCTTTAAACAGTTATTGTTCATGGGAATTTACTGTTTAATGGATATGCAGTTTCAGTTTGGGAAGATAAGAAAGTTCTGGAAATGGATAGTGGTGATGATTGCCAAACAATGTGAATGTACTTTATGCCACTAAATTGTATGCTTAAAATGATTAAAATGGTAAACTTTTGTGTTCTGTATATATTAGCACAATTTTAAAAAGTTATTGTTCAAGAAATACTTTAAGAATAAAATTCTTCTGCCCACTCTGACTCCTAGAATCCCTCAGAAACCTGTATTCACTGTTAAAATCTCAAAGTTAGATACATATTAATAAGTGTTCATTTATTTACAGTATTTTTTTATATTTGAAATATTTCATGACTTTAAAGTTAAAATTCACATATTTACTTGAAAATAACTTTTACCTATTATCATACTACTACTCACTGAGGAAACTACAAACTCAATACAAAAAGGACAAGGTTTTCCTCTGCTCCTGGAATTTATAATCTAAAAGAATAAATCCCACTTTATTCTTACAGTATTAGACCAAGCTCACCAGTAACAGGCCAGCCTTGTGAACCAGTGTATCCCCAAGGCCTACCTCAGGGCTGGCATAGCTACAGTACACACTTCACAGGTATCTACTGAAGAATAACTGTGGTACTTTCTTTACCTGTAGCCTAAGGAGGATTGTCCAGGACAAGAATGTAAAACCTACACTATCCTTCCCAAATACATGACAAAGTTTCTCCTACATTTCAAACTTGTCCACAAGTCACTGAGGAGGAGGACAGGACACAGAAGAAGGGGATGGATGAATGGGGCCTGTTAGTCAGGAGACCAGACCTCTTTACTGTTGGTATTTCATAATACAGGCAAGCACTTGTGCTTATTACTTTGATAAAACAACAAAGTTTAAAATTTAAAAAAACAGAAAAACCTACATTTCAATGTACCAACATCCAGTATTTGGTGGTGTCAATGGAATCTATTCAAGACCAATTGATTCTCCGTCAGCTCTTTGATGAAAGACTGTATTTTTAAGATGCAACTAGAAACACTGGTCAGTAGCCAAGAACCAGGTATGTCTGATCTATCATTTTATCATACCAGCACTATCTACCACCAATGTGTCTTTTTGAAGCAAAAACATAATTTTCAAGGGATATAAGTCTAATTAAATGTGCAGATTGAATCAATATTATATATTCTGAGCAATACAATCAAAAGCCAGTTGTTATTTTAAAAAGAATCTCAACAGAAAACTCATATTCTTTAAAACTCATATTCTTTTATAACTTTTGAGAAGCTACCTGCAGGTCAAATGCAAGTATGCCTATGTTTCCTACGCGTACACACATCAGAATAATCTACTAATATTAATTTGACCTTGCCTAGATGCAGTTCTAATATACACTTTGAGAAAAATATCACAATTACCATATTCATAAGACTATCCTCAGTACAATCTTCCCTTCATTTTCTACTTATATGTTTTTGGACAGGTCAAAAAAGTTTCCTCCAGTCACCACTGACAGATTTTATATTAGATATCCTAATAAAGCACTGACAATTAAAACAAGTCTAAGGCTGCTAAAGCAACTACGCTTTACAAGGAACACCTTAGATGGTATTATTGGTACTCTCTTTCTCATTACCCTATTTATTTCCCTCATAGCAAAAAAGTGCTATGGGTAATTAACCTGTTTATTCGTCTGCTTATCATCTAAAATAAATGTCCAGAATGTCAGCTGCCTGAGGCAGGGGTTTTAGCAGTTTTCTTAATCACAGTAGTCTCTGGGCTTAGCCCAGTGCCTGACTCCTCAGAGGTACTCAACATTTGCTAAATGAATAAACATAAAATTGAGTATGTATAAATTCATTCCTTTTTAGAACTTAAAGACTGTCTACAGACATTTTAATATAAATACACAACCAAAAAAATTAATAAAGCCAAAGATCAATAAAAAGCTATTGTTCAGGCTATATAGTTGGATTAAGGTATTGGTACTGAAGATGGTTAAAAGTGGACCTAAGTATTCATGAAACAAAAAAATATTCAAACTTGTATTAGTTCAAATGAAGAAAAGCTAGATCATGTTAGTTTCTGTAATCTGCCGCATCATGTCCTTAAATCTATTTCAACGTGGGCATCCTCACATTTTTAAAAATGGTTTCATTGTTCCAAAAATGGCTGCCAGAAAAATGTGAATCTCATGTTCAATTAAAATCAGTTTGATACTATATATAAATGAAATAAAATGTGTGAAGTTTTTAAGAATCTCAAATGCAATTCACTAAGTTAGCAGCAAGTACCAAGAACACCTTTGTCCATATATTCAGTATATAATTTTTATTGTGAAATAAAAAGTGACCCCCAAGAAAACTCAAAAGTTCCTAAATTCCTTTTTCTCTAGATATTCCAGTAAGTTTCTTGGGTGACAACCTCATGAATTTTGCAGAAAGAGATTTTTACTCACTTGCTGCCATGTTAGCTTCAGCCTTTCATACTGCTCCTTGCCATCTTCTGAGCAATCGGAACATGTAAACCTAAAAAAATTATCACCCTTAAGGTAACTGAGCTGTTCCCTCAGCTGACCTAGGAGAAAAACAAAAAGATATATTATTATAGGTTTATCTAGAGGAGTGGTAACCCAAAGGTTTAATTCATTTATCACCCAGATTTTCCAAGTTTCCCTTGCTGTTTTTCCTGTTTTTAGCCAGCACTTAGCAGAAAGGGGACAGGAAAGGGCATAGAGAAGATTTTTATTTGACCAACAAGTATATGCCCACCAAGATCAGTGGTTCCCTAACTTTTAGAAGAAAGATACTGAGAAAAGCAGGAATTATTGCTCCTACTGGGTTTCCCAATTGTTAACATTCTTGACTGACACATCCTTTCAAAAAATATTTGAGCTTCCACCGAGTGTCAGGCAATGGGCTAGGAATTGGGAATACAACATCCACAACAGGCATAATGCCTGCTCTCAGTAGTTTATAAATTCTGTAAGGAAAACACGAGAACATACAACAGCAGTGGCTCTGCATCCTCACTGTGCTCCAGATTCACCCAGGGAGTTTTTTATTGTTGTTTTTTAATATGCATCGGCCTGCTCCACATGAACTGAATCAATCTCTGAGGTGGGGCCTGGGTCTCTGCATTTTTTAAAGTTCCCAGGTGACGCTGATGCTCTGGAAGGCATGACAACCACTGCCATAGACCACGATGTTTGGTAAGGGCAACATGAAGGCACATAAAAGGACTGTCCAGACCACATGAGAAATATAGGAAAGCTAGACAAAGTGAGTTCTACAGGATGACTACAATTGGCGAGGGAAAGAAAGGCACTTGTGTGTTTGGGGTGGGGAATGTGGCAGTATGGAGGCAATAGAGATGCAGATTCCAGAGAGGAAATGAAAATGTGCTAAGTCCTAGGGATAAGAAAGACTTGTTTGAGGAGAATTAAAAGCTTGCCTTAACTGCAAAATTCTGTTTAGAGAGGCTGGATCTCAAAGGGCAGTTTAAAATGCATCCTATGAGGACAAAGGAAAAGCTACTGAGATTTTCAGGCAGGATCCTGAATAAGCAGAAAGAGACAATTAGAAGCAAAAACTACCTAATATGTAATAAATTCTAGGTCTGTTTTCTGTGAAAAAGTTATTTATTAGTAGTAACTATTAATGTGAATAGTTTAATCTTAACAAAAATATCTCCACATACCAGAAAATGATCCAGTTCACAATTATATACTGGGGTGCCAAAAATACATATACACATTTTAAGCAATGTTATCTATGTATTACTTAAATACTGATGGTGACCACTTGGAGCATCTCTTGTAACTGCAGAAGTCAAACACGACTTGCATTTATCTTTTATCGGTATATACTGAGTACTACAATATGAATAGTTTTTTCCTTTCTTAAAATGTGTATATATATTTTGGCACCCTCTGTTCATGTAAATATTTCTCTGACCTAGTTACAAATTCTGTTACACAAAGAAATTCCCTAATACATATATGTCTTTACTGGTATCTGCCTAATGAAAAAATCCTGTTTTGGTAAGACTTATGATAAGTGACAAAGCATTCTCTTCTTGAGAACTAGGAAATTAGCAGTTGAAGATTGAGTTGAAAGACTGAAGTATCAGGGAAGCATGTGTGTATGAGGTTGGACAATTAATTTCACAAATTCATCCTAGAAAAAGTGCTACATACCTCATTGGTGAGTATCACTAAGGTCACCTTCTAAGTACTCCCCTTGGGAAACTATGCACCAATGCTAGCATCTAATCCACCCTTCAAAGCAATTTTGGAACTTTTTCTGGAATGGCCATCAGAGCTGTCATCATCCCCAAAACCTGACAATTAAGTTTGTGAACTTGCCACCGTGCACTTATGTTGGTAGCAGTGTATAAACAACTCAGTGAAGAGTCATAACCTTGTTCCAAAATTGCTTTGAAGGGTGGACTAGAGCAATGGTGTCAGTGCATAGCTTACCAAGGGTAGTACGTAGAAGGTGACCCTAGTGATATTCAGAAATGAGGTATGTAGCACTTTTTCTAGGAGGAGTTCACAAAATTGTCTGACCTCATCATATATATCTCATCAGCAGATCAAAGAGGCCAACAAATAGAAAACAAAAATGGTCCTAGAAGCACAGAAAACACTTCTAATCTGCAAATTCTGACCTTACTTCATCATACAATAGCAGGAGTTTTCTATGTATAAATTAAATATTAAGAGTAATTTTTACGAACGTGAACTTTAATTCTATACTGGGCTTAGAATTTGGATCCAAATTCTTAACATGATCTTGTTAGTAAAACCTGGCTAATTCTTCAAGTAACACAGGATTTCCAATTTTCTAATTTTTATTGGGTTACATCAAGAATGTTAAAATTAGGAGTTCTCTGGTAGTGTAGTGGCTAGGCTTCAGCGCTGTCAACACCGTTGCCTGGGTTTGATTCCCAGCCAGGGAGCTACCCACATTAAAAAAAAAAAGAATGTTAAAATTTAACAATGTGATAGAGGTTGATAGTAATTTTTATCAGTACAGATGTGTCTGTTTTATATAAATTTATAGATAATCAACTAACTAAATATAATAATTATCTTTTTATTTAGATCTATTTTACATTTATGTTTCTTTCACAGGTGAGAAAAAACAAATCAGATAGGAATTAACAAATCAAAGGAATTGAGAAGCTCCTTACTGGCAGGTATCCATTTTTGGCACTTGTCACAGAAGTAGGACAGCTGTTCCTCCATCCAGGACACATCTCCTTCATCACTGTTAAGGGAGTCCCCACTCTGATCATGAGACAAGTCCACTGACACCTGGTCTTCTGACTCAACAATCAGGAGTGTCTCCCCCTCCACCTCCCCCTCCTCCAGTCCTTCCGAGGTAGATGTTCTTGTGGCTTCATCATCGTGGCGACTTATCAAACTGCCCAAATGGATGTTAGTATCCATCCCTTCCTTCTCACAGGGTCAGAAGTGCTTTTCGTAACAATCCTATACTCTGGACACCAAGCTTAAAGGGGCTTCTATCAGGATTACACAAACAGAAACTCTTCAAAAGTGTTAGCCCACTTATCTACTCAGATATGAAGAACTTTCAAAGTAATAATTTAGAATATATGATCCATGTCCTTTTACTTGATCGAGTTTAAAAGGGCAGTGACAAAAAAAGGTTGAAGGTCTCACTAAGCTATTCTCCACCACTACACTCACACACACACATACTCAACACTATCAGTCCCATCAATATTTCACATTCATTTCAAGTCATGTTTTTTGAGATCCTTTGCCAATAACATCTTCTCTCTTTCTGCTTCAAGATGCTCAGTCAAAATAATCTGTTCTCCCAAAAGACGAATGTTTTCTTTTTTCCGATTTTGCCTCTCAATGTCTCTGATCACTCCATCGCGAAGCCTCTAAAAACGTAAGAAACAGATTTCAATGACATTGAAACAAGTGGTTCTCATCCTTGTGCTATTCAAATCCAAGTAACAGTTTTACCAAGACACACTTAAAACTTTCAGATTCCAAATACCCAATTACTATTTTAACTTTCTGTACAAATGTAAAATATTGTAAAGAAACCATCAAATTAATTTGTTAGTGTTATAATGCCATCGCTTAAATGACTACCATATTTTCAGAAATTCATAAACATTTAGTATAGAAAACTTAATTGGAAATAATTTTAAAAAAACTACCACTGTGTTGAATTTTAAAATTTTGGTATATGATGCTTTAAAAGTTTAATAAGAGTTACGACAGTTAACTCTGTGAACTTTTTCCTGCTAGCAATTATCCTAGCTGAACAATAAACATTAATGAAAAAAATGATTACAAAATTTGAACAAGCTATAAAGTGCATGCAAGAAAGTATAAGAACTCAGCTTCTTCTAGTATGTAAAAAGTAAAAATTATACAGAATTACTAATCAATCACATAACAGGGAGAGAAGGAAAAAGAAATGCTACTACCAGAGGGAAAAATAAAAGCCCATCCAATGGTAGGTAGTTATTTGGATAAGCACTAAAGACAGATAGAAAATTCCAAAATATGGACCTGACACCTGAGACTTTAAAGCATCAATCCAGTCATTATCAATTACTAACATTTTATAGTGTACAGGTCACAAAATGCTCTAGTAAGTTAACAATAGCCTTGTAAGGTAGAATTAATGGCAATAGGCCCAGGGCCTGGATATGTTTTTTTTTTTTTAATTTTTATATCTATTTAAGAGTCACCAAGTACCTACTTGCTAGACCTCTTCCAGTCCTAGAGCTTCATTCCCTATTACAGGGAAGTAGAGAAATGTTAAGAATCTGAGACGACTAATAACTCAACTGAAAGCTAACTTTTTTTAAAATTTATTTTATTTTAGGGGAGAGCACAAGCACAGTCCCGCACTACCACAAACATTTGGGGAAATCGCAGGGGTCAGCACATCCGGAGGCCATGGATAAGTCTCACCCTAGGAAAACCACCTACCTGATCATGGTATCTCCCCTGCCAGATAAGTATGAAAGCTAACTTTCTTGATCCCTACGCCGTTCATTCCACTCCTCCCTCCCCAGTTCTTCCTGTCCTGTACACCTGATACCATGACATTACTATACACCCAACCCACCCCCAAAGCCCACAGTGGCCACTGGAATCATTCCATACCTGCCTCTGAGATTCTAGCCTGCCTTTGAAGAGACTTTAGCACAGGGATGTCTAACCTTTTGGCTTCCCTGGGCCACAATGGAAGAACTGTCTTGGGCCACACATAAAATAGACTAACACTAATGATAGCTGATAAGCTAAAAAAAAAAAAAAAAAAAGTCACCAAAAAAAATCTCATAAAGTTTTAAGAATGTTTACGAATTTGTGTTGGGCTGCATTCAAAGCCACCCTGGGCCGCATGTGGACTGCAGGTTGGACAAGCTTGTTTTAGCACATGCTTAGAATCTTTTCTATCCATCATTTGCTATCTTCCTCCAAGTTTCAATGTCTATGCTGACTGTCTCCCACATCTCTCCTATGACTGCCACTTAACTACCTTACTAACCACCAAGACCTCTTCACTATTCCAATTGTAACACCTAGAACTCTGGCTTCTCATGTAAGTACTACTTGTATTGCTGGGTCCCTGTGAGGATGAAAGATGATGTACTTAAAGTGCTTAGTACAGTGCCTGGTTATGTGGTACAGTCAAAAAGCAACAACAATAGTTACTATTTTATTTCTTTGCTTCCTTGAACCTTCCAACACATCCCTCTGCTAGAAAGCCCACAGTGAATGATTGGAAGCAAAATAAACACAGGTTATTCTAGTCAATCTCTTCTTCATCTCTAATTTCCAAATATCTAAATCTTCCTGTTCTTCCACTCTGTAACAGTGGTTTTCAACTCTGGTTGCATGTTAGGATCCCCTGGGTTGCTTTTGAAACATACCTAAGACCGATTTCCATCCCCAAGAGATTCTGATCTAATAGGTCTGGAGAAAGGCCCAGCCTCAGTTGCGTTGCAAAAACTTCCCAGGAACATCAGATGCATAGCTAGGGCTCAGAACCAAGCTCTAACTCAGCCCGACCTGACACCAAAAATCCTGTTCACTGACCTCAGAGCTACATCTGACATACCATCCTCTACTACATCTCAAATTTTCTATCACCATCTTTTCCTTCTTAGAGGAAGACTGCTGCCTCTATTCCCAAAGCTACCCCGTTAGAACCCATACTTTAATCCCAAATCTCTAATCTCTTCCATGTCCTTTCATTATTAGCCATCCCATACCCTCCACCCCAAAATTCTTGTACCATCCTAGGCTTCTCTCCTTCAATTTCCATGGTGAACCCCCAGGACAAAGACCAGTCAGTTATCTGCTCATTCAACTCCATATAATGAGAACACAGCACAGTCCAATGCAAGAAATGAGTTTACTATTAATTCATCCAGTTCATTACTTCCACCCTTAGTCTTAGGAAAGGCTGTGCTTCCTTATCTTTGTTTCCCAAAAGTGCCTAGTGTGGTGCCTGGCACACAGTGACCAGTCATTAAACGTTTGCCAACTTGAATAAGAAAGTATGAACTGAGAGACACAGAACGGACGGTCAGTCCATTGATCAGTATGTCACAGATATTTCCAGAAATAGAAGTACAAAGAAAATTTGGAGGCCCGCATCGCTATAGTTCCCAGAATATAGTTTGCATAGCAAACTGCTCCTTTTCAAAAAGGAACAAGCATCACACCAAATTCACCCTGCCAAAGGCACTATGGCGGGTGCAAGGATGCCTTCTTTATCCCGGGCTAAAATCTTATTAGCATTTAAACAAAGTAGGACCCAATCTCGGGTCTGAGGGCGGAGAGAGACCAGTAACCTGCTGAATGCACCACAAAGAAAAACCCTTCCCCTCTTCTACTTTCTAGCGGCCTGCGTGAATGCTTCTGTCACTGCAGGCTGGCTGTAACTTGAAAATGGAAACGCTGACCACCCCACGGGCGTGCGTTACCGCGAGCCAGGCACCTTCAGCACAGAGAACGGGGCTCCCAGGCGCTGGCCAGAAGAACGCACGCGGCCGTGGGGGCTGCAGCGAGCAGGGCCGAGCCCGCGGCTGCCGGGGCGCAGTCCCGAAAGCGTGAGGGAGCCAGGCAGCGCCGCCCGCAGAGAGGGAAGACCAGGAGGAGCGGGGACCCACGCGGAGATACCGGAGAGCCGGAGGCCGCCTTCGCCGCAGGGTGGCCCGGAAGAGACGGTCATGTGACACCGACCTGCTGGTCCTGCCGCTGCTTCACGTGCACGGCGGCCACGGTGGCCACCGTCAGCACCACCGACAGGCCTAGCACGGCCTTCGAGCTCCTCGACATTCCCCTGCGGGCCGCCGCGGCCACCCCCTATCACTAGCGCGAGGCCCCAGGGCAGCCGCTGAGCGGGCGTCGCAGCCTGAGCGAATCAGGCCGGACAACTCGAGCGCAGAGCCCCAGTAGTCGCGAGTGTGGCCCGCCGCTGCCAGGCGCGAGCAATCGAGAGCCGAGCGCCGAATGAGTCCCCGGGATGCACTCCCCTACCCTGCGAGGGTCCGGGTTAACATACTCCCAATTCAAATTCTAAAGAGCCCCGGCCCAAAGCTGGCCCTTGCCTCTTGCGTGGAAAGGATTGCCTGGGGGTGAGGGGGGCGGGTTCCAAGCCTGAGCCAACTCATTTTATCCCCTCCACCAGCATCCGAGGGAGTCCTGGAGCGCGGGAGTGGGGGTGAGGGTGCGGGGAATTCCACTGGGTATTTTGCTCACTCAGATGCCTTGCTCAGTGCCGAGCTTCACCAACGCAGCCCTCATTGTCCTTTGGGCGGAGGAGGTGCCACGAGGAGATGGAGTCTGTTAGTTAAACGTAGACACGGTCACCTGCTTTAACCTTGACTCTGAGGTGAGGTGGCTGCTCAGTGTCTGAATTTTCTTAACATCGAAAAGCCTTCTAACTAAAGAGCATGCTAACCGGGCAGCGCCATCTCCTTGCCTCCGGATATGAAGAGAGCTGGTTAGCTTGGTGCCCATGTAATCCCTAAGAGGTTCTGCCCGAGAGCCTCAGTTCCCACCGTCTGTAAGACGGGACTCCTGAGCCCACGTCACCAGGCACAGAAATGAACGAGAGCGTCAAAAATAGCGGAAGGTGCCGTCCAAGGCGTAGATATAATAAAAGGGTGTTATCAAGTTATTCTTTCCCACTAGAATTCATGTGGAAACAGCTATGGAAGATAATTGATTTGTGCTCAGTCTTGATTAGCTTCGCCCAAGGGCTTCTTCATTCATCTCTGTAGTACTTCGCTGGTCCAGCCTCTGTTATGCTAGCCTAAATGGCATGCTGACACATTCCTCTTAAGAAATTTAATACAATAAGAATTTAAATAATAAAAAAGCTTTTTAAAATACCCTTTTCAAACGTCATTTTTCCCCCCGCAGCATTTTTCTCAGCAAGGGGAATGTACCATTGACTTGGAAAACGGGGTTCCTGCCCTAACAGACTTTGGAGTTAGAAGCAATTCAGGATGTATTTGCATGTTTCTCTAAAGAAAAAAACACTGCTTTTTACTGGTAGTAAACTCCAGATATTTTTTCCCTTTAAGTCAGTGAGCCTTCAACAGAGCTGTATATTCTTAGAATGTACCCCAGAAGAGTTACATAGTCTTTTATTCTATCATGACTAATTTTTCAACTTCTTAAAATCTTTTGTTACTTTACTTTTAAATAAAATCCTTTATGTGTTAACTCTGTCAAATTAAAATATAGATTATCTGTTTAAATATTTATAAACCTAAGCAAGATGTTTTATGTGATTATTGTCTCATAAATTACTGGGTTGTCAGAGAATAATTGCAAATCATCAAACATTGAAACCAACTTTATTTTTTCCCCATTCAAATTATTTCCATCTAGTTTAAATATATTATTAAGTGTGTGCAATGTGTTTGGACAACTTGAAGAGTTTCTACTAACGAATACATTTTCAAAAAGGAAAATTCAGACTTGCTGATTGGCTCTTCTTTTTCAACAAACTTTTAATGTGCTAGAAGCAATGGATTCAAGGTACCCGCACCCCTACTCCATCCCTCAAGCAGCTCAATGCCTGGAAGGAAGATAGACTGGTATCTCAAATAATCACAATAAAAAAGACAGTTGACAAATAGCAACTGTTAGGAATTGCATGTTTGTGTCCCCTCTCCCCCATTCTTATATTGAACTCATAACCCCTAATGACATGATATTAGGAGATATGCCCTTTTGTATACAATCAGGTTTAGATGAAGTTATAAGGGTAGAGCCGCCACGGTAGGATTAATCCAGTTCATTACATTATACTAAGCAAAAGAGAGAACTCCTCTCTCTACCACATGAGGACAGCAAAAAGATGGCCGTCTGCAAACCAGGAAGAGGGCCCTCACTAGAACCTAACCACACTGGCACTCTGATCTCAGACTTTCCAGCCTCCCAAACTGTGAGAAATAAGTTTCTGTCATTTAATCCACTCAATCTATGGTATTTTTGTTATAGCAGCCACAGCCAAGACAGCATTGAACTGTTTCCCAAAGTTAAGTGTGGGTGTGGATCTACTGCTCTAAAGTCAGCATCACCCAACACCAGAGAAGATCAAAGACCCAGTGCACTGTCAAAATCTTCCAGCAACTCTCCTCCAGGGACCAGGTGCCAGCTTGAATCCCTCACTCTCTTCCTCCTGGTGGGAAACATCTCTAGTGCTGACTAAATGGGAAAGTCCTGCTTAGCCTCTGGGTGAGAGATGTGCTCCTGAAATAATCCCAGAACTAAGTACAGGCAGAGTTTCTACTACAAGGTCTAAGACTTAAAATTGAGGCCCACTCACCTACAAGGAAGGTTTAAAAAATTACTTGATTATATTAACCAATACTAGCACATTCAGGCACCACACACATTTTAAGCTGTTTATCCTTTGGTTAGCATCTCCCCATTTGCCACCCACTGGCAACCACCACTCCACTCTGCTTCTATGAGTTTGACTTTCTTAGATTCCACATGTAAAAATATTTGTCTCTCTGTGTCTGGCTTATTTCACCCACCTAATATCCTCCAGGTTCATCCATGTTGTTGCAAATGGGAGGATTTCCTTCATAAATGGTTGAATTATGGCTGTCCAGAAAAAAATCCAGGCATAAATGCCTCTACTTTTCATATTACATGGCTGGATACTTTCCAGACAGTAGATATAGATATCACAACTTTTTAATATAGTCATGTGTTGATAGACATTTAGGTTTTTTTCCCTGTCTTGGATATTGTGAATAATACTGCAGTAAATATGGGAGTGCAGATATCTTTTTGATATTTACCCAGAAGGATTGGTGGATTATGTGGTGGTTCTATTTTTAATTCTTTGAGGAACCTTCATCTGTTTCCCATAGTGGCTGTACCAGTTTACAATCCCACCAACAGTGCACAAGGGTTCCCTTTTCTCCACATCCTTACCAACACTTGTTACCCCTTGCCTTTTTGATAAAATAAGCATTCTAACAGATGTGAGGTGATATCTCATTGTGGTTGTGATTTGCATTTCCCTGATGATTAGTGATGTTGAACACCTTTTCATATACCCATTGATTATTTCAGTTAAGATGAGTTAAGTTCTGAAGATCTAATATACACCATGGTGACTATAATTAATAATACTGTTTGTATACTGGAAGTTTTTTAAGAGAGTAGATCTTAAGTGTTCTCACCACACATGAAAAAGGTAAGTATGTGAAGTGATGGATGAAGTGAATTAGCCTGATTGTAGTATTATTTCACAATGTATAAGTACATCAAATGATCACATTATATACCTCAAATATGTACAATTTTTATTTGTAAATTATACCTCAACAAAGCTGGAAACAAAAAAATTTTGGATATATTTTTAAAGAACCAAGAAATTATATACATGTATACACACATATGCAGAAAAAAGAAAAAGAAATGAAGTTCGAATACATGCTACAACATAAATGAACCCTGACATCTTAAAAACATTATGTTAAGTAAAAGAAGCTAGTCACACAAGACCAGATATTGTATTATTCCATTTATCTAAAATGCCCAAAATAGGCAAATCCATAGAGATGGAAAGTAGAACACTTGTTATCAGCCATTGGGGGGTGGGGTGGAGTGGGGTTAGGAGACGGGGACTGCTAATGAGTTTCTTTTTGGTGTGATGAAAATGTTCTAGAATTAGATCATCGTGCTGGGTGCACAACTCTGTGAATTTATTAAAAACCATTAAATTGTATACTTTAAAAGGGTAAATTTTATGGTACATTGGTTATCATTTCAATAAAGCTGTTAAAAGAAAGTGGAAAAACAAAGCATTTATATGTATCAACTGCTGTCAATGTCCCCATTTTCCAGGCAAGGAAACTGAGATAAGGAAGTAGGGAATGTGCCCAGAGGCCACAAGTTACAGAGTGACCCAATAGGTTTTCACTTTTGTTTTCAAAAGACAAAGAAGATTAAATTTACCTGGTTTGAACATTTAAAACAGAGAACATAAATCTTTAGTCAATAGATACAAGAAGCATGTGTATATCTGGAATCTTCCAATTCCATATTTTAGCTACTTAAAAAATGGGAGAGACAAGCAAGAGAGGGAGGGAGATGTGAAGAGATACATAAATGGGAGAGGAGAGAGATAAACAGGAAGAACAGAAAAACCTACAGGGACTCTAAGTAGGTTCTGAGGTAAGAGCGTTTGCCTTATGGGATGTTCACTTGAGTGGACTTCTGAGAGACATGCCCATTCATGTGGCCCTTTGCAAGGCTGTGTGGGTCTTCCATTCCTCCCTTTTCATGGGAGAACGCTGTAGCCCTGCTCAGGATATGGTTTTCAGAAGTTGGCCTCTGTAAGCAAAGCTCTGCTGCTGCAAAGCAGGGCTTCAGATTTCACTCTGGGGACAATTCCTTACACTTTGGTGCCTCAGTTTTCTCCTCTGTACTGTGGGGACAATGATAGGTCTGCTACTTTCTTGAGGCTTGCTGGTTGAGATGATTCATTAGTACATGACTACACCCAAATCAGCTTGTGGTGATAATGCCTGTTGCAGTGTCCCAAAGAGTCTCCAGTGCCCTCACCGCTCAGTGATAAGACTCATTCACTGCCAGGAGGGAGGATTAGGGCTCCTTTCACTACTGCTGCAGGCGGTGGTCCTGAAACCTTGCCTTCCCAAATTTAGAGTGGGCCTTTTGGTAACACCCCAGCATGAGCACTCTCACAATGTTTATAGGATCAAATTTAGTTGTTTTTAACTACTTGGTGGGACAGAGTTCTTTCAGATTCAAAATCCAGTCACAGTATATAAAAAAAAGTCAACATTAACATTGTTAAAGGAAGAAAAGAGCTGTAGATCCTTTCAATATAATTTTGACTGCTGTAAATTTATGGATCATTGTTAAAAATTAATGAATTTAACTTACAATAGCGCATGTTGGCAAAGACGTGAAACAGCTGGAATGCTCTAAATTCCTGGTGGGTGTGTCATTGGAATCACTTCAGCTGTATTTGCTGGAGCTGAATGGGTGCGAACCCCATGACCCAGCAACTTCACCCCCAGATACAGGCCCAGCAGAAATGCATGCATGTGTGCACCAAAAGACATGTGCAAGGATATTTAGATAAATTCCACTTACAGAAGTCAGCTTGGTCGTCACTTGGTTGGGCGGGCAAAGAGGGTGTTTGCTAGCAGAAGGCATGAATTTCTGGATGCTAGTATTATTCAATTGCTTGATCTGGTAGCTGGGACTAAGTGTGTGTGCAAATTAATCAACTGATTTTGTGTTTATCTCTATATACATGACCTGCTTCTTTGCAAAATCTTATATAAAATTACGAACAGAAAATGAATGGTCTTACATTTTATTATCACACCTTACGAGTATACCAAGAAAGTTTTTCCTCCATGATGACTATCAAAAATTGAAGAGATTTTCATTTAAAACATCTTGATTGGGAATTATGTGCAGACATTTTAAACATAAAATGATATTAAAAAGTTAGACACAGAAGTAAGCTCTAGTTTTTCATTTAAAAAAATTACAGACTTGTTATCAGGAAATTTTACACAAATTCAATATTTAAGTCTGACCCAATACTTTGGTTTTTTTTCTTCTTATAATGTATAGTACCATAGATTTTTTACTTTTATTTTCTATAAGAATATTTTATAAAGAAAATGTGAATAATTATTATTTACAAAATTCCATTTAAAATTATCCCAGCTAACTCAAATTGATCCCAGTGAGCTATACAAATACTGCTCCCCGCCCCCACCCACACTTTGTTTTGTTTATCAGGGTGGGACAAAGATTAGGAAGCATGACTAATTTAACACAATTTGCTTTTTGGGCCAGAACTTCTAACCTATGTGTGTATCTGCCTTTATTCTAGTGCCTTCATATCCTGAAATCACATCAGCTTTGGACTGACCCAGATATGACCAGAATGACCATTGCTCTTCTGGAGGGACAACAGTACTTCATTCACAGCTCCAGTCCCTTTAATGTCAGTTCTGATGGGAGCTGGAGAAGGGGTTAGTGACGACATTAATGTAGTAAACCTCAGAAGCAAATCTGCTCAAACTCAGGTGTACTTGAAGTCTATGAATTTCAGGATCCCCCAGCCTTGCTAAATTGTTTTCAAAACTTAAAGTCCCTTTGGAATTGATTGCTTGCGTGATCATCTTTCCTGTGTGAAACCACTGGGAGACATAACCACTGCCATTAGATTGAACTTACTTTCTAAGACAAAAATAGGAAGCTGGCCTTTTTAAAAACCTCTCAGTGGCTCCCATTCATTCCTATAGGATAAAGCCCCAAATTTTAGAATAGCATACCACCCTCTGCTGTCCCCTTCAGCCTCTTCTAAGTAAGAGGAAACATTAAAAAGAAGTACAGTTGAAAATCAGGGGCTTGGAGAAGAAGCAAGACATGAAAGCTAAGTGGAGGGAAGTATAGTCATCTCCTTGTGTTAAATCAACACGGTCACACAATGCTTGTTCTACCTTCACTCATACAAGGGTGGGACTTGAAAAAAATGCTTCACCACTGAATGTGTAATTTGGCTTCTATTATGTGGGCTTGAATCAAGGCCAGGTCCTCAGAGTTATTACAGGAGAGCTGGGTTTCTAAGTCTTAGAGAACATGAATCATTAGTACTCTAGTGGGAGGTATTAATAAAAACACAGGTTTCAAGTGGAATAGTTGGTGAGCATGACCCTAACAGGTGAGGGCAGGGGCATAGGCAATGAATTAGAAGAGGCAGGGCTGAGAAAGAAAAGAAGGAGGGAAAGTTGGCTTGTTGGGGAAGAAGGTGGAAGGTGTCAGCTGAATTGGCACCAGTGACCAACTTTTGTGTAAATGTTCCAATCTCAGCACCCAATGGTTGTGGAAACAGTACAGCACATGGCATCCTATAAAGCACCATTATGACTATTGAAAAAGCTAACACCAGGCCCTGCCTCATGTATGGCCCGGTAGTGGGCTCTACAAGTAGTTAATTTAATAGGATGGGGTCCCATCTTCTTCAGGCTTAGGTTCTAAAGACAGCCATCAACATGTAAGGTAAAAATAGTCGAAACTGCCCTTGAAAATCCCTCAGGAAGGTGACATGTTGAAGATAATAGACTTTCTCTTAGTAAATTCAACGCAATTTTTCCTCTGGTACTGGAATTGATCACTATGGATTCAATGGAGGAGAATTCAATGATTTGGAATTCTGGACAGGAGATTTGATTCTTCTCTTCCCCCATTTATTAATTGATTCAATCATTTATTTGTATCAGTTTGGAATCATGATACTTATTTTATATTTTGGTTTATAATGCAATATTACTTTATTTTGTTGCTTAATTGCTCTAGCTTAGCCCACTGGGAGCTCTTTCAGTTGGCTCCCATGACTTTTGACACATTCCCATCAATGTGGGTTTTTCTTTTTTCACACTTCCTTACATTTTGGCACCACTGGATGCTCCAGGCTCACCTTGTCTATTTCCTGTGTCAGTCCTAGAATTAACTATTTCTCCAAGGAAGCCTGGTTTCTTTTATTGAAGAATGGTACTGGAAACCAAGACCCAGCCCTATGTGTGCTTGTTGCTATTGGGATGTTGTTTCTTTTAGGCCTTTTAAGATGAAAGAACAAATAAATATTTTCACGTATACTAACCTTGGTACATACACATAGCTATACATATTTTTCCTATATATATAAAACCATCTGAATCTATATTAACTTAAACATGAGATCCGACTGTAATCTATTACTACATGAATCATTCTAGTCTCTTCTGTTTATCTGTAAAGTCCCAATGCAACTGAGAAACCTGGCTCCCATCGTCCACCATCAATTTACTTAATTGTTCAATTTTGGTATACATATAGAGCAGTCTAGGATTGTAACCCACACCCTCATGGGAAATTACTTTATCAAGTAGAGTACCATACTTTTTTGCAGTTCCTTTGCTTTTAGTTTTACAGATTCTATGAATTTCCAAATTTATTAAGTCAGCACGTTTTCCCCTACTCCTGTCAATGAGGTTGTTTCATACATTAACAATACAGTAAGTTAGATCTCTGGTCACAACCAGCATTCTGTCCTGGGATCTTGCTCAGAGTATTTTTTACTCCCTTCTATAAACATGATGGAATCACCATAAATTCACTCTCCATACCACCCAATTGTAGTAGATAATATTGTTTTTAACCTTTAAATACATTTAGACCTCTGTGCTTGATTTATAAACTTTAAATATTTTCTGACTGCCAGCTCCAAACATTGAGGAAATCAGTGTACTTACCCTCCTTCCCACCTTCTCTTTTTCTCAACTTTTGTTAATTATATTCACTGCCAGAGTTTATAATATTTACATTTTGTTCTGTAATCATAATTCCCACACTAGTTTTCAACTTAGTCCTACATAAATTAATTCTGTGGTCATTATCAATCCTTTCAGAATTGTTTCTCCATTTATCCCCTATTAGCATCTTTTAAAAGAGTTATACCCCTACAAGGATTGTTCAGAAAAAACAAAATCCAGCCATAAAAAGGATTATAAAAACTGTATTTCCTGAATTTTGCACACTCAGAAATATTATTTTGTTGCTTTGTATCTAAAGTACAGTTTGGCTGGGTATAATTTTCTTGGGTCACACTTTCTTTCCCTGAGGACTTTATATGCTCTGCTCATCTATCTTCTAATACTAAATAACTTTGGAGACTTGAGGGCAAGCTAATTTTCCCTTTCAGTTACTTTTAAGTCTTGTCTAAAATATACGTTTTTAAATCTTTTAAATTCAATAAGGTTATCAGAATGTGTTTTGAGTCATTTTTTTTCTTGGACATGATGTGCCCATTCATTTTGTAAATTCACACTAATGTTATTTCTGGAATATTTCTTAAATTATACCTGTAAATATAGTTTTTTTTTTTATCACTTTTGTTTTCTTTTTCAGGAAAAGCAATTATATTTATATTAAACTTCCTCTGACTGCTTTTCACATCTATCATTTTCTTTCTTATCATTTTAAACTCTGGATATTTCAGTTACATTTTGCCTACTTTTCTTAACTCTATTCCCTAGGTCTCTCGTGTTATGATCAGCAGTGTCTATTTTACTCTGAAAGAGTACTCAGAGTGCCTACTCTGATAAATTTCATTTGATGTTGACTTCTGTGATGCTCTTTTGAAATTCTACTTCTTTTCTCAACCCTACTAGGTCGTATTTCATTTTATTGCAGTAAATAATAGTAACATTAAGTATAGTCACAGTGTTTTGCAACCATTGTCCCTATCTATTTCTAGAACTTTTTCATTATCTCAAACAGAAACTCTGTACCCATTAAATAATAATTTCCCATCCCCCACTAAAGCCTTTGGTAACTTCTATTATACTTTCTGTCTCTGTAAGTTTGCCTACTCTAGAAATCTCATGTAAGTGGTACAGTCATACAATAGTTTACCTTTTACATCCGGCTTTTTCAGTAGCATAATGTTTTACAGACTCAGCCATATTGTAGCATGTATTAGAATTTCATTCCTTTTTAAGATTGAATAATATTCTATTGTATGTATATATCACATTTTGTTTATTCATGCATCTGTTAATGGACATTTAGGTTGTTTCTACCTGTTGGTTATTGTGAATAATACTGCTAAGAACACTGATGTACAAGTATCTGTTTGGCTCCCTGCTTTCGATTATTTTGGATATGTGTCTAGAAGTGGTATTGTTGGACTACATGGTAATTCTATATTTAACTATTTGAGGAACCACATATTGTTTTCCATAGTGGCTGCACCTTTCACATACCCACCAGCAATGCATGAGGATTAAACGAGGATTCCAATTTCTACACATCCTCACCAATACTACTACTTATTCCTTTTTTTTTTTCCCCCCAGGGTCCAGAGAGCTAACCATTACACTCTACTTTTTTTTTCTTTAATATAGCCATACTAATAGTTTGGAAGCGGTTTCTCATTGTGGTTTTAATTTGCGTTTTCCTAATAGCTAGTGATGTTGGACATCATCTTATGGTACATAAAAAGGTTTAATATTGATGATGTCCAGTTTATCTACTTTTTCTTTTGTTGTTTGTGTTTCTGATGTTGTATCCAACAGATCATTGATAAACTCAAAGTCATGAAGATTTTTGCCTATATTTTTTTCTAAGAATATTTATAGTTTTAGTTCTTACACTTAGATCCTTAATTTATTTTGGCTTAATATTTGTGTATGGTATAGAATAATGTTGCAACTTCATTTTTTTTTTTGCATGTAGATATCCAATTTTCTCAGCAGCATTTGCTAAAGAAAATACTGTCCTTTCCTCCAATATTCCCAACATTACTTGTTGTGAACTTGACACCTTGTTGAAAATCATTGACCCTATGTGAGAGGTTACTTCTGGGCTCTCTATTCTATTCCATTGGTCTATATGTCTGTATTTATTCCAGAAAGAACCACATTGTTGTGTCTACTGTAACTTTATAGTAAGTTTTTAAATCAGAACAACTAACCCCTATAGTTTTGTTATTTTTCAAGATTGTTCTGGCTATTCTGGGTCCCTTGAGATTGCTTATGAATGAAATTATTCTTTCCATTCTGCAAAGAATGTCATTTGGATTTTTATAGGGATTACATAGACCCTGTAGATCACTTTGGGTAATATTGTCAATTTAACAATATTAAAGCTTCCAAATCATGAGCAGAAGATGCTTTTCCATTTATTTATGTCTTCTTTAATTTTTTGGCAATGTTTTGAGTTTCCAGTGTAAAAGACTTTTTCCTCCTTTGTTAAATTTATTCCTAAATATTTTATTACTTTTGATGCTATTGTAAGTGGAATTTTCTTAATTCTTTCCATGTATTGTTCATTGTGCAACTGACCTTTGCACATTGGTTTTGTATCCTGCAACTTTGCTGAATATATTAACTTTGTTTTATTGTGTGTTGAATCTTTAAATATTTCTACATATAAAAATCATGTCATCTGTGAATAGATATAATTTTACTTCTTATTTTCCAATTTAGATGCCTTTTCTTTTCCTTGCTTAATTGCTCTGGCTAGGACTTCAGTTCTATGTTGAGTAGAAGTGACAAAATTGGCATCCTTGTCTTGTTCTAGATCTTATGGGAAAAGCTTCAGTCTTTCACCATCAAGTATGGCTTTTTCACATAAAGCCTTTATTGTGTTAAGGAAGTTTCATTCTATTCTTAGTTTATTAAGTGTTTTTTATTGTTAGACTTATTGGAGTGACATTTATTAGCAATAATTACATAGGTTCCAGGTGTACAATTCTACAGTGCATTGTCAACTTGTTGTGTAATAAGTTCACCACCTAATGTGACTTCTCTTTCCATTACTATATATTTAGTTCCCCATCCCTCCCCTCCTAACACTCCCTCTTCTCTGATCCCCTCCTGACTTGTCCCCAAATAAATATTAAACTATTGATTGTATCCATGGATTTTTTTATTTGTTTGTTCTTTTTTTTGTTGTTGTATTTCAGTTTTATATTCTGCATATAAATGAAGTCATGCAGTTTTTGTTTTTTTTCTGTCTGGTTTATTTTGCTTAGCATGATGATCTCTTGTTTCATCCATTTTATTGTAAATGGCAGTATTTCATCTTTTCTTATAGCTGAGTAATATTCCATTGTGTATATGTACCACAGCTTCTTTATCCAGTCATCTGGTTGTTTCCATGTTTTGACCACTGTGAACAGTGCTGCAATGAAAATTGGGGTACATAAGTCTTTGCAGACTAAGGTTTTTCAAGTTTTTTGGGTCGATCCCCAGAAGGGGGATTGCTGGGTCATATGGCAACTCCATTCCCAATTTTCTGAAGAACCTCCATACCGTCTTCTTTAGTGGTTATACCAGTTTGTACTCCCGCCAGCAGTGTGCGAGAGTCCCTTTCTCTCCACATCCTCTCCAGCACTTGTTATTCCTTGTCTTGTTGATAACAGCCATTCTCACAGGTGTGAGGTGGTATCTCATTGTGGTTTTGATTTGCATTTCCCTGATAGCTAGTGAGGATGAGCATTTTTTCATATGTCTGCTGGCCATTTGTATTTCTTCTTGGAAGAAATGTCTGTTTAGTTCTTTTGCCTACTTTTTAATTGGGTTGGTTTTTTTGTTGTTAAGTCATATTAGTTCATTTTAGATATTAGACCCTTATCTGATGTGTTATTTGCAAATATTTTCTCCCATTCAATGGCTGTCTTTTTGCTTTTTTGATGGTTTCTTTTGTTGTGCATAAGCTTTTTAGTTTGATATAGTCCCCATTCATTTATTTTTGTTTTTACTTCCCTTGCCTTTGAGGTCAGGTTCATGAAGTCTCCTTGAGCCCTCCTAGGCCTGTAAGTTTAGTACCAATGTCTTCTTCTATACAGTTTTTTGTTGCAGGTCTTTTAGGGGCACGGGTAGTTCCCTGGCTGGGAATCAAATCTAGGCCATGGCGTTGAGAGTGCTGAAGCCTAGCCACTACTCCACCAGAGAACCCAGATCGTATATGAAGGTCTTTAAACTATTTTGAGTTAATTTTTATATATGGTGAGAGTTCATAGCTCAGATTCATTCTTTTGCATATGTTTTTTCAGCTTTCCCAGCACCATCCACTGAAGAGGCTGTCTTTTCCCCATTGCATATTTTTTGCTCCTTTACCAAAATTATTTGTCCATAGATTTGTGGGTTAATTTCTGGGTTTTCAGTTCTATTCCACTGGTCTATATTTCTGTTCTTCTGCCAGTACCAAGCTGTTTTGACTATTGATGTTTCGTAATATAAATAGAAGTCAGGGAGTGTAATGCCACCAGCCTTATTCTTTTATGTAGTATTGCTTTGGCAATTTGAAGTCTTTTATGGTTCCATATAAATCTAATAATTCTTTTATCTATTTCACGAAAGTATGATTGTTAAGTCTTCCTATCCATGAACAGGGGATATTTTTCCACCTCTTAAAGTCTGTTCCAATTTCTTTCAAAAGTGTCTTATAGTTTTCTGTATATAAGTCTGTCACGTTCTTTGTTAAGTTAATTCCCAGGTATTTCATTCTTTTTGTTGTGGTAGCAAAAGGAATTGACTCCCTCATTTCATTTTTTGAAGATTCGTTGTTTGTATATAGGAATGCTGTTGATTTTTATACATTGATTTTGTATCCTGTGATTTTACTGTATTCATTTATTGTTTCTAATAGTTTCCTGGTGGAATCTTTGGAATTTTCTATATAAAGGATCATGTCATCTGCAGAGTGACAATTGGACCTCCTCTTTCCCAATGTGGGTACCTTTGATTCCTTTCTCTTGCATGATTCTCTGGCTAGAACTTCCAGTACTATATTGAATAACAGTGGTGACAGGGGGCATCCCTGTCTTGTTCCTAATTTTAGGAGAATAGATTTCAGCTTTTCCCCATTCAGTATGGTGTTAGTCGAGGATTTGTCATATATGGCCTTTGTTATGTTGAGATACTTTCCTTCCACACCTATTTTTTTCAGTGTTTTGATCATAAATGGATGTTGTATTTTGTCAAATGCTTTTTCTGCATCAATTAATATGACCATATGGTCTTTATGTTTTATTTTGTTCATGTGGTGTATCACATTGATTGATTTTCATATGTTGAACCATCCTTGTGCACCCGGGATGAATCCCACTTGATCATGATGTATGATCTTTTTGATGCATTGTTGTATTCTATTTGCTAATATTTTGTTTAGGATTTTTGCATCTGTGTTCATCAGATATATTGATCTATAGTTTTCTTTTTTTGTATTGTCTTTGCCAGGCTTTGGTATTAGGGTAATGTTAGCCTCATAGGGTGAGTTAGGAAGTAGTGCTTCCTCTTCAATTTTTTGGAAGAGTCTGAGGAGGATAAGCATTAATTCTTCTTTGAATGCTTAGTATAACTTGGTGAGACCATCTGGTCTGGGGCTTTTGCCTTTAGGGAGATTGTGGATAGTCATTTCAATCTCTTTGCTGTTGATTGGTCTATTTAGATTATCCAGTTCTTCTTGGTTCAGTCTTGGTAGGCTATAAGTTTCAGGAAACTTGTCTATTTCTTCCACACTGTTAAATTTAGTAGCATAAAGCCCTTCATAATATTTTCTTATAATCCTTTGTATTTCTGTGGTATCCATGGTAATTTCTCCCCTTTCATTTCTAATTTTGGATATTTGTGTCCTTTCCTTTCGTCCTTTGATCAGTCTAGCCAGGGATTTGTCAATTTTGTTGACTTTCTCAAAGAACAAGTTCCTTGTAATATTAATTTTTTCTATTGTCCTTCTGTTCTCTAATTGGTTTAGCTCTGCTTTAATTTTTATTATTTATTTTATTCTGCTGACTTTGGGTTTTGTCTCCTCTTCTTTTTCTAGTTCTTTAAGATGGGATGCTAAGGTGTTTACTTGTGATTCTTCTTTTTTTTAAGATAGCCCTGTAATGATATAAATTTCCCTCTTATTACTGCTTTTGCCATGTCCCAATAATTTTGATATGTTGTATTTTCATTGTCATTAGATTCTATATATTTTTTAATCTCTTCTATTATTTGTTCTTTCATCCAGTTATTTTTAAATAAGATGTTGTATAATCTCCATGTTTATGTGGGTTTTTTCTGCTTTCCTTTTATAGTTGATCTCCAATTTCAAAGTTTTGTGGTTTGAGAATACACTTGGTATGATTTCAATCTTCTTGAATTCGCTGAGGCTACTTTTGTGTCCCAGCATGTGATCTATCCTTGAGAATGTTCCATGTGCACTAGAAAAGAAGGTATAGTCTCTTTTTGCTGCATGAAATGTCCTGTAAATGTCAGTTATGTCCAATTGCTGTAATGTGTCATTTAGAGCTGATATTTCTTTATTTATTTTCTGTTTGAATGATCTGTCCATGGCTGTTAAGGGGGTGTTTCGGTCTCCCACAATGATTATGCTTTTGTCAGTTTTTCCTTTCAGATCTGTTAGTAGTTGCTTTATATTTTTTGGTGCTTCCTGGTTGGGAGCATATATATTAATCAGTGTCAAATCTTCTTGTTGTTGTATTGTGCCTTTTATCACTATGTAATGTCCATCTTTGTCTCTTGCTATCTTTTTAACCTGAAGTTTATTTAATCAGATATCAGTATGGCAACTCTGCTTTTCTCTGGTTACCATTTGCTTGGAGTATTGTTTCCCATCCTTTCATTCTGAGCCTGTGTTTCTCCTTTTGGCTGAAGTGTGTCTCTTGGAGACAGCATATCAATGGGTTTTGTTTTTTAATCGAGTCTGCTACTCTGTGTCTTTTTGTGGGTGAGTTTAGGTCATTAACATTTAGAGTGATGATTGATACATGAGGATTTCCTGTGGCCATTATTTTTTTGTTGTTCTTTTATTTTATGTTTGTTTCTTTATTGTTGCCCCAACTCTATTCCATTTTTCCGGATGTTTTGTTTCAGGACAAAGAGGCTCCTTCAGTATTTCTTGAAGTGCCAGCCTTGTGCTGGCAAATTCCCTCAGCTTCTGTGTGTCTGAGAAGGTCTTCATTCCTCCTTCATACCTGAAAGATCATTTTGCTGGATAGTTTATTCATTGTTTTTTTTCCCATTAAAAAGGGTATTGAATTTTGTCAAATGCTTTTTCTATATCTTTGAAGTGATCATGCAGGTTTTTCCTTCATTCTATTAGTGTTGTGTATTACATTGGTTGATTTGCAAGTGTTGATCCAAACTTGCATTCCAGGATCAACTTTCTTTTGGTCAAAGTATATAATCTTTTTTAATATGCTGCTGAATTCAGTTTGCTGGAATTTTATCGGAGATTTTTGCATCAATATTCATCAGGAATATTGGTTTGTAAACTTCTTTTCTTGTAGTGTCTTTGGTTTTTGGTATCTGGGTAACCCTGTCCTCATAAAATAAGTAAGGAAGTTTTCCTCCCTCTTCAATTTTTGGCAGAATTTGGGAAAGATTAGTGTTTAGTCTTCTTTAAATATTTGTAGAGTTTGCCAGTGAAATCACTGGGTCCAGGGTATTTCATTGTTGGGAGACTTTATTTTATTTTGTTACATTATGTGTTTCTAGGACTTTGTTCATTTCATCTAGGTTATCCAATCTATTGGCATATAAATATTCATAATATCTTCTTATAATCATTTTTATTTCTGTAAAATTTGTAGTAATGTCCCCACTTTCATTTCCGATTTTAATTATTTGAATCTTCTAAGTCTTTTTTCTTAGTCAATTTATGTAAAGATTTGCCTATTTTGTTGACCTTTATGAAAAACTAGCTAAGGTTTTGTTGACTTTTCCTATTGCTTTCCTATACTTCATTTCATTTATCTCTGCTCTAATCTTTATTATTTCCTTCTTTCTGTTAGGTTTAAGTTAGTTTGCTCTTCTTTTCTGTAGTGTGAGATTAGGTTATTAATCTTAGGTCATTTTTAATGTATGCATTTACAGCTATAAATTTTTCTCTTATTGCTGCTTTCACTGAATCCCATATATTTTGGTATTTTGTGTTTTTCTTTTCATTTGTCTCAAAGTATTTTCTAATTTTTCTTGTGCTTTCTTCTTTGATGCATTGATTCTTTGTTTAATTTACACATATTTGAGAATTTCCATTTTTTTGTTGATTTCTTGCCGCATTCCATTGTGATAATAAAAGACATTTGTATGATTTCAATCTTTTTAAATCCCTTATACATTATTTTATAACCTAACATCGTCTTTTTGGAGAATGTTCAGGAAGTCACTTGAAAAAATGTATATTCTGCTATTAGTGAGTGGAGTGTTCTGTACACATCTGTTAGGTCTAATTGGTTTATGGTGTTGTTAAAGTCTTCTTTTTCCTGATTGATCTGTCATTGTTGAAAGTGGTATGTTGAAATCTCCTACTATGGCATAAGGTTCATGGTTAGTGAATTGTTTTAGTCTTTACTCTCTTCTACCAACCAAAACTGATATTACTCACAGTGAGAAATCTCTCTTTATTTCCTCATTTTCCCAGGCTCACTAAAAGGTTGATTCTACAAATAAGAATCCTTCGGTGATTTTTATTCAGACTTGCCTTCATTCTTCATTTGTTTATTCATTCATTCAACAAATATTTACTTGGTGCCTACTATGTACTATGTACTATTTTAGGTACCTGGGATATATGTATATAAGCAAAGCAGACAAAAATCTTGCCTTAAGTGATTTTTGGAGAGAAAACAGATAATGCAAATAAACATAAATAGGTAGCTTGTATTGTGTGTTAAAAGTGATAAAGAACAAGCAGAGCAGGGTAGGAGGATTAAGAGTGCCAGTGGGGAAAGTATGTCAGATTACAATTAGAATATGATGATGATCAGGTTAGGACTCTTAACCATATTATATTTGAGCAAAAATGTGAAGGAGCTGAGGGACAAGCCATGCATGCTTTGGGAGAAGATTGTTTCAGACAGAAGGAACAGCAGGTGTAAAGGCTTTAAGGAGAGTCATGCCTGATATATTTGGAGCCTAACAAGGAGGACAGTGAAGCTAGGGTGGATTGATCAGGGTACAGAATAGCAAGAGAGGGGATTAGAGAGGTAAAGGTGGGGGGCAAATTATTTAGTGCCCTTTGAACACGGAAGAATTTTGTTTGGCTTTTACTCTAAGCAAAATGGGGGCCATTGCAGTTGGGTAGCACATAGACTCTAGGGAGTCAGAAGGCTATTTCAGTATTCCAGACAAGAAATGGTGATGACTTGCTCCTGGGTGGTAGCAATGGAGATGATAAGTGGGTGAATTCTAGATTTGTTTTAAAGATGCAACTAGCAAGATTTGTGCATAGGTTAGGTGTGAAGTATGGTAGAAGGAGACCATTAAGCAAACATGAGTGCAAGTTTTTTGGCTTGAGAATTGGAAGTCACCAGACACTGAAATGGGAAAGCCTGTGGATATAGGAACTTGTGGGCAATTTATACATGGTAACTGCAAGTTGAACACTGAACATCTAAATGGAGATGCTGAGTAAGCATTTGGATACACAAGTCTGGAATTTGAGATGAAGTTCTGTTTGGATACATAAGTTTGGGAGTTTTTTATATACATGTATCTGAAGACATGTGATTGAATGACATCACCAAGGAAATAAGTGAAAATAGAAGAAACCAAAGACAGGGTCCTGGAACACTCCAGCATGAAGTAGTTGAAGATGAAGCGCCAACAAAGATGACCGAGAAAGAATGGCCAGTGAGGTAGAAAGAAAATCAAGAGACCAGATTCCCAAGATTTAGTGAAGAAGAAGAGAGTGATCCATGGTGTCAAATACTACTAGTTCAAGGTAGGGGATGACTAAGATTTCTTTCTAAGAAATCCAGGAGCACTGAATTTCTCCATTGGAGGTTACTGGCAATCATGAAAAGACCTGCTTCAGGGTTTTTTTCTGTGGGCCTGAAAGCCAAATTGGAGTGAATTTCAGAGAGTGCAAAAAGAAACTGAAGATAGTAACACAGACAACCTTCAGAGGAGTTTGGCTGCAAAGTAAGGACAGGGAGTAGATGATGGTTATGGAGAAATTAAGAGAATTTGGGGGTTTTTTGTTTTTTTAAGGTGTGAGCCATAATAGCATACTTGTGTCAGATGAGAATGACTCGTAGGGAAGGAAACACTGAAGTGACTTCTTTGAATGTGCAAGAAAGGACAGGACCTGATGTACAAGGAGACACATTGACTTTAGATAAGAGCATGAATAGTAATTACCGTATCTATGGTAACAGGGTATGTGAGTGCAGATGGTAAAGACACATTAAATGTGGCAGTGGGAGTGTGTAGAAGCTGCAAGTTAAGATTCTAAGATGCCTGAGGTAGGAAACAAGGTTATCAGTTGAGAGTGAAGCTTTAGAAGAGGGTACCACCGTGTGAGGAGAAAGGAGAAGGTATGAAATAGCTGTCCCGGAGAACAGGGAGTGAATGACAAGGGAAGTAGAATGTGAATCCTGGGCAGCATCAGGGGTCCAACTGAAGCTCTTGGCAGGCATTTACAGTGTTTTTCCGGCTTGTTCAGCTCTATGGCCACAAACCCAAAACAGGTGGAGAGGTGGATTTAATCAGGTTTGAAGTTTGACCAAGTGAGTATGATGACGTGAAAGAGAAATAAGGAAGAGGAGGGTGTGATGATAAGTACTGGTCATGGAAAGTAAGCTGGATGAGGATGGGACAAAAGGTAAGAAAGATTGTGCAAAAGTGACAAAATTAATAGATTGGAGGTTCTGGTGGGTCAAATGATTGTTGGAGATACAATAGGGGATGGCAGCGAGGAGTGGAATGGGTGAAAACAAAGTTTATGTCACAGAAGCAGATACTGGTACTGGTGAGGCCTACGGAGGGTCTCTCAAGCCAGCTGTAGTGATGAACCAGGTCTTTTTCTCTCTTCCCCTCACCCAATCTGCTGCAAACCTCCACTGCACACACATACCACTACTAGAACAAATGAAAAAAATTTTAAATGATGTAAAATACACTGATCAAAAAAGCACTGATTACCTAGTTGGATGTCACAGTAATGTCAAATTGCTGTGAAAGTTTCTGAATGTTTACTTTAGAATTTCTGTGCTTATCTCATGTGGACCACTAATAAGAGTTTGCCCACTAGCTGGCCCATGGCCTATACTAAGTAGCGGTGGCTTCCGGTGTGACCGTAGAAGTAAGTGGCTAAGGTGCAATAAAGGCCAAACTCATTGGAAAAATTCAAGAAAGTGAAAGTCTAGAGGTTGAAAAATATCACCTACATGTCCATTGAAGTCACCCAGCATTAAGAGCAATAGTGTTAGAGAGTGGTTTTGAGACAAGAGCTAAAATTGTCAAGAATAAGGGAGGGAGTGCCGAAGGGGAGCAGATGACAGCCATAATGAGGTAGTAGTAGGTGATACAAGCTCATAGACAATATTTAGAACTGAGGTTTGGCAAATAGAGAGGGAGAATGATCTAGAAACAGCAATGCAAAGTAAGGAGACCTACCTCACTTCTAGCCCAGTGTGGGAGAAAAAAACCAGACACGGTTGGGAAGGTTGCAGGGCATGCAATGTCCTCAGAGGAAAGTCAGAGTTCCACCGAAGCAGGAAGGCGGGGGGAGGGGATTGTGCAGAAGCTGAGGACACAGGGGACTTCGTTGCTGCTTAGAAGGTTTTATGAGTAGGCACTGGCAGGAAAAAGACAGAACAATGAATGTGGGGGGCCCTTCTGGGATTGGAGGGCAGGAGATGAGAACTGAGCTGGCCTCCAGGGCTTCTTTTTTTTTTTTTTTTTAATTCATTTTTATTGTTAGACTTATTGGGGTGACATCTGTTAGCAAGGATTACATAGGTTTCAGGCATACAATTCCACAGTGCATTGTCAACTTGATGCATAATAAGTTCACCACCTAATGTGACCCCTCTTTCCATCCCCTTATGTTTAGCTTCCCCCCTCCTCTCCCACCCCCTCCCCTTTCTCCCCTCCCTAACCCACTCGTCCCCAAATAAACATTAAACTATCGATTGTGTCCATGGGTTATTTGTTTGTTCAGTTCTTTTTTTCTTTGCTTTCAGTTTTATATTCCGCATATATAATGATAGAAGTCCTGGATTCAAGGCAGATAGTGAAAGCAGGAATGAGAGTTGGGTGTAGGCAAGATGGGGCCTAGGGGTCTCTCCTGACCCTCCTCATCATGGAGGTAAGGAGGTCCGCGTGAGGCAGGTAAGGAGGTCCGCATGAGGCAGGTGAAGAGGTCCGCGAGAGGCAGGATAGGTTGCCTCGGAAATTGACAAGCCCTTCCAGGGTACAGTGTTAGGTGCATCACTGGTCACACAAGGAACCAGTGACAATGTCCAGCACCCTGCAGTTGGAGAAAAACAAGAACCACTGTCATCCAACAAGGCCCTTATGACCAGGGACCTGACGATTAGCTAATTTTAATGTCATTATAATGTCATTTGCATTGCTGTTACTACAACTTCCATCATGAATTTGATGTCATGACAGTTCCAGAGGAACCAGTTAAGGAAGAAAAAGCCAGAAACTGAGGGTCCTGCCCTGGGGGAGGAGATGAATGAACCACATCAATGGGATGGCACCAATTCCTGCCCCAGGAGGGATATAAACCCCTGATCATGGGGACTCCTTCTCTGAGTACAGTAACACTTGCGTCTCAAGTGTGCATTTTGGTTTTCAATAAACTGCTTTCGCTTCCCTTCATCCATCTCTCTTGAATTCTTTCTTGCATGGAGATAAGAACCCAGTCACTGCTACTAGAGGTTGAGTCCTCTCTTGGACATCCCCATGAGCCTCCAGCGACATGAGGAAACTGGGTCCCCTCTTGATCCCAAAGATGGGAATAAAAGGCCTGAGGAGTGGTGTATCTCAAGACTTCTAGCAAAAGAGTCCAGGGAAGACACCACCAACAGCCTATATAACCCTTTCCTGCTTCTGGAGGCTATTGATTTTAGTATTTCAGGATGCAACACTTATTTTAGGCAATTGTTTTATGCTGATTATTCACTGATCTCTGCAATTACAAGTGTCCTCTATTCATACTTTTTGTGTAGTTGAGACTGATCTTTAGCTGTTCTAACCCCATATTTTAGTTTAAAGTTTCAGAGCAGTTTTAGCTTTGCTGATGATGCATTTGCATTTCTGTTTCTTGATCTTCTTGTTGATTTTAGATATTTCATATCAGAAAGAAGAAATGTTGACTTTACTTCATTATTTTAGAACTGGAAGTTTCCTTTTCTATCTATGAACAATCATTTTGTTACAGTACTTCATTCTTAATTCCCTTGGAGAACCGTGAATATTTATGCCTACAAGTCTTTCCTCATGTTGAGAATGTCTCTAGAAAAGAATCCTCTAATGTCCTGCTTTTGAGATAATAATCTGGCAGTCAACATTCCAGGAGCTCAGCATCCTAGGAGAAGGACTCCAGGAACACCACTCATCCTCAATTAGTAGGCCAACTTTTGTCCAATCCCATTTCTAGTAAGTTCTCATCTGTGCCTGGTGTCCCTGAGCATATAGTTTCTCTGATTCAAATTCTACGTTTTTAAGAATGGGCAGGAGTTGATAGATAGCATGGGACAGGCGAGAGGCCTTAGGGTTCTGACCAATCCTTCCTTATTTGGGTATCCCTGTAATATGCCCCATCTCCTACCCCTGTGGCAAATTATATTTTCCCAGTGGCCACACTAATATATACCTCACCCCATGAACACTTTATACGAACTTGTGTTGACAAACCTCAACTGAGAGGTGGAGGTCCGTATTTCCTCCTCTTGAATCTGTGTAGAACTTTTTAACAGCCATGACCAACAGAATGCAGCCATGTGACTTCTGAGCTAGGTCTTAAAAGGTGATATGACTTCATCCTGCCATTTTCTTCTCCTTTGGAATGCTTACCATGGAACCCAGTTGACAGGAAACCTAGGCCACATGAAGAAGCCACATGTAGGTGTTCTGCCCAACAGCCCCAGCTAAGGTCCCAGACAAGAGCCAGTATTAACTGCCAGACATGTAAGTGCACCCACAAGTGACTCCAGCCCTCACCTCACAGTGGAGCAGAAACTAGCTGTCCTCACCGTGCCCTGTGTGAATCTTGACCTACAGGAACCATGACAAATAATAAATAATTATATTTGTGTTAAGCTTTTGGGGTAATTTCTTACTCAGAAGTAGGTGACTAATACACCCCTCTCTCCAGGAGTCTCTTGTACCTCTAATTTATGAGGTTTGCCAGTGTTCTGATGCAAAAATCAGCTTCCTTCATTTTTATCTCCTTTCCTTCCCCCACAACCCTGCTCCCCACTGCAGTGTTTGATTATATACCTCTCTGATCTACTAAGTCCATTCTCACTGTCCATCTACTTTCCTGTTTCAGAACTGGGTTTACATCTCTTATCTGCACATTGACTCTTTTCCTGTTCTCTGTGTCCTAATAAAGTTTGCTTGTTGTTTTTTTTTTTTTTTAATTCCTATTTGGTTATTTTAGTGGACTCAGGAATGAGTGGGGATAAATAAATGTGTTCAAACCACATGTCTCCCCTTTCTGATCAGTTTGAACCCAAGATGATTCACTCCTTTTCGGAACCCTTACAACATCCTGTGATTTAATCTTTTGGCAAAAAATAGAAATGAGTTCCAGTCAGTTTATACACACACACACACATGAAACATTATGAGGGTTTCCAGAGTTCAATGGCCAAGACACGGGAGGGAAGAAGGTAGAAAGTCTTCACTGAGTGTTCACGGATCTTTGTTTTGTCTAGAATAAAGCTGTCCAAGAGACAGAACATGAGCCACAGATGTAATTTACATTTTTTAGTACCATATCAAAAAATAAATGAAAAGAAAAAATAAACAGGTGAAATGAATTTTAGTATATTTTATTTTACCTATATATCCAAAATATTATCCTTTCAACATGTTATCAATACAAAATTTTGTTAATGAGATTTTTTCTTTACATTTTGGTTTTTGTAGTAAGTCTTCAAAATCTGGTAATTTACATTTATGGTACATCTCAATTCAGACCAGCTACATATGCGCTCAATGGCTAGTGGCTACCATGTTGGACAGAAGTTAAGTATGGAAAGTAATTATTATTATCCTTGAAGGAACTCAGCTTAGGAAATATTTTTGCCTGTGTCTGTATGTTTTAGGTAACAGATTTTCAGGAGACAGAATCCTATTGGTCCATCTTGGGCCTCCTCTGGACCAATCAGCCATGGCTAGGAGCCATCATGTAATATTGAAGATGTGGCCAGTGGGGAGCCATCTTGGGTATCAGAGAAGATGGAGCTTAAGTCAGGCAGCTATCCCAAGAGAGGAAAAATATACTCTTATGTTAATATTTAATAATTTCACATGCAATATTGTAGTAATCATGTTTTTTATTTTCTGTATTTTCTGATCCTTTGACATCTTGGGGCCACGTAGAACCTAGAGATACTACCCCTCCCAAGACTAGTCAATTCCTAGAGATAGTAAAGGACTCAGCTGCAACTGTTCCTTTCATATGCAAACGGCCAATCCAGAATTCAAATCCCAGCCACCTCCTTTATCAGGCTCTCACACTCAGACCAGGTATCAGGAAACTAGGGACAGCCCCTATGCCCCAGAACCTACTGAAATGATCAAACTAGCCAATCTCAAGCCTGGTCACCCTACCTCACCAATTCCTTCCCTCGGAAACCACATCGAAGGCACTTGCCCATGTTTCCCCATTCTCTCCCTCTGCCTTCTGACCAACCCTGGTGCTTCTCTGGGAGGCCCTGTGCATTGTACTTCCTGTTTCTAGGGAACTGTGAATACCGTAAACTTCTTCCTTTGTGACGTGACAGTCACTTCCGTGTGTGTGTGTGTGTGTGTGTGTGTGTGTGTGTGTGTTTCTTACCTTACCCTATTAAAACAATCCCTGGGGACATTTTAAAACAAATTTGTACATTTCACAAGGTTTCCAAGTATAAGATGGTACTCAGTGAAAAGTCGTCTTCCCATTTACCGAGTTCTCTTCACTACCCCAGGATATCCTCTGCCTTAGTTTTTCATGAATATTTCCAGAGTTTAAATAGATATAAGCAAATACAAGTATTTTCCCTCCTTTTTACCAAAAAGATAACATACCCACTTCAATAGCTTGTAATCATCTCATGCCTACTGGTGTCACTTCTGTTCTTCTTGTCCTTGTAGGAATTTTAAAAAATTCTTACATAATCATGTATAGTTTATTTAATTATTGTATTATTATCATTATCATTATCATTATTTAACTTGCCACACCCATAGATCTCTTCATTCCTGTCAAATTTTAAATTCCTGAAGGTGAAAATGGTGTCTTATTTATCTTTGACAGTGTTTCATCTGTTAAGTGCTTCCTACATGGTCAGTAAAATGAATTAAATTGAAATAGATGATGAATAGATTTTTGTGGAATAAGTGAGTTAATATTGGTTTGGCCAAAAAGTCGCTGTGTTTTTCCATAAAAGAATTGCCTTTCATTTACTAACAAAAAACACAATAACTTTTTGGCCAACCCAATATAAGCAAAATGTATGCAACACTTATCCTTTTCTAATAGTAACTAATTTTAAAAACACGATGCTTTTAAAATCACTTAAAATATTTAATTTTCTGTTCAATTTTTTGTCTGTTTGCATTTTAAGGATAGGCTGAGAGTATTGGGGAGCTTGTAAAAGATGAGTGTAAAAATCATATCAGAATGTCATTCAAGCCTAACCTATGAAATAACCTCAAATAAATGAGTCAAGGTTTAGTATTTTTCTTACAAGGAATAGACTTTCACTTTTATTTGGAAAATTTTTGTGAGGAACATGAAGGCGTAAGACAAAGCAAGCATAAGTCAAACTAACATGGGGACAAAGACAAAGAACAATAAATTCCCAGGAAGCTTTATTAGAAGCTAAGTAGCACACAAAACCCTGCTCCTCTGATCGTGCTTATATGAATTTGATCCATGTTTTTTCATAGTCCATGCAAGTTTTCCCTTTAGGTCTGTAGTAAGTAAAGTGTAATCCCCTCCCAATCTCAGAGTGGTATTACAGGCCTTTTTTTCTTCTTAAGCCTTTTTCTTCTTGTGGAAATGGTCATTTGTTCTCATACAGCTGCATTTTCACCACTCAGGACAAAATGTGATCTGGAATTTGGTGCATTCCGAATATCATCATCCCCTTCAGCAAATATTTATTGAGGGCAGGGGCTGCATCTTTTCTCTGGTGTGCCCCTGGAGCCTAGCACAATACCCTGTTTGTGTTCATCAAGTGGAGATAAGAAATCTGCTTTCAAGGAACCAACAGTCGACAGTGAAGTTTAGCACTTCGTACAACTCCACCTGGGCATACAGAAAGCAAATTAAAATAATTTCTTAAAAATTTTAAAGCATTTTAAAACACTGGAGTAATTGGAATAGCAATACTTACATGAGTCAAAGTACAAATCTGAAGTAGTTGGCTTAATGAACTTTTACAAACGCATACATTCATGAAACCACCACCCAGATTAAGATAGAGCACATTTCTGGCACCCCACAATGTGCCCATATGTCCCCTCCCAGTCACAATCCTGTTAGTATTGTCTTAGATTCACCTTGCCTGTTTTCGAACACTATGAAAATGGAATCATACCGTGTGGTGTCTTGTGTGTCTGACCTCTTTACTTAGTAGTCTGTGAGATACATCCATGCTATCGCACATACCAGCAGTTTGTTCTTTTACAACACTGGGCAGTTAATGGTATATGCATCACAATGAATATATCACAGTTTGCATACCCATTCTCTTGGATGGATTCTTGGGAAGCTTCCAGTTCAGATTGTCATAATAAAGTGCTCTGAACATTTGTATACATATGTTTTTAAAAAACTATTTTTATTTATGTATTGACTTTTTTGGTGTATCATTTTATGGATTTTAGCATGTGTGTAGTGTAGATTTATACCACCACCAGTCCCATCACCCCAAAGAACTCCCCGATATTCCTCGCCTCTAATCCCTGACAATCACCAATCTAGTCTCCCTCATTACAGCTTTGTTGTTTTGATAGCATCATGTAGGTGGAATTGTAGCTACATGTAGGTGGAGTATATAACCGTTGAAGGCTGGCTTCTTCCACTCAGATAGTTTCTTTGATATCCATCAACATTCCTTTTCCTTGCTGACTTTATTGTATGTGTTTTGATGGACACAAGTACTCACTTCTATTAGTTATATTTTCAGAAGGGGAATTGCTTGGTCATAGTTCACCATATGTTTAACTGTAGTGGGTAGAGACAAATATTTTACAGAGTGATTGAGCCCGTAGTATAAGAGGGTTCCAATTGCTACGTCTTCACCAGCATTTGGGAAACATACTGGTCAGTGTGATTGCACAATTCAGTTGTTCTTATAGGATTGTATGTAAATTAGAATTTAAGGATTGTCATAAATCATGAAATTGGTCATCTTCTGTAGCAGATGCTGTGGGTGCCTTGTCCAGATCCCCTGGGATCCCTTTTACTGTCCCACAGCTGCTACAGGTGCTGTTGCTAACGGCTCACACCTGCAGCTTTATCCAGAGAGGGCCCTTGGGCGGTAGAGCTGCCAGGTAGCTTTCATTCCCCACCCCACAACACGCTGGGGTGGTCGCAAGGCAATGGCTGACTGTTATGGGATACACAAGCCCAGTTTGCTTGCCTCAAGGCAGGCAGATTCACAGTGTTGCAATGTATACTTCCCAGCTCTGCACGGGGTCAGACAGACAGTGACTCCACCTGAAACCACATTCCTGTTCGGCTTTTCCTCTGCCCAGTCCTGCTCCCCTCCCTCCTTGAGAAGGTTTTCCTGTGAGCACCTTTCCAATAAAGAAATTGGACAAGAACCCCCATTTTTTGGCTCTGCTTCTGAGGAACCTGACCTCAGACAACCTCACAGTACCCATTTCTCCATCCTCTGGCCCCCAGAGGCCCCCTTTCTGTGTATACAGTTAGAAAAACTGAGTGTTTGACTGCAACTCACAAAAAAATACCCTGATAAGCAGGGGCTTAAACAAGCAAATGTTGGTGTGTTTCCTCCAAGCAATTTTGGCCTCAATATGACAAGTACCAGGTAAGAGGCAGGTTTCCACACAGCATTATGAGATAAATGAAATTACCCCTGACCATCCCACTGGTTCCTCAGGAACCTTCCAACTGTGTTGGTTGCTTCTTCTATGTGCTTTCCCCTACATGTCCCACAGATCTTGGGATGATCACTCCAGTCATTTTCAATAAAAAACTGAATATTGTCAGGTTCCTGGGGTGCTTCACAGACTCTGCATACACTAATTAATATTTTATGCAAAATAACAAAAAATTTTAATTCCTGAGATTTTATTATTAGGCAAATTAATGACCAGGCAGTCAATTTTATTCAACTTTTAAAGACATCTCTCTAGTTATTTCTCTCCATAGGAAATGATCGTATAAACCCATCTGTGCTCAGTTATTAATGACCATCATTAATTCTTTGGTTTAATGAGTGATTATAGAGGGCCTGACCCAGGCTCAAATTAGGTGTGCGAATTACAAAGACGACCTCTCCTTTAAAGATCCTGCATATACATATATGATTGCACTTTTCACTCTATTCTAATGGTTGGTTTTCTGGTTTATCTTGTCCATTTTCAAGTTTGTTCAATCTACGGGCAGTGGGCCACGTGCAGCCCAGGACGGCTTTGAATGTGGCCCAACATGACTTCGTAAACTTTCTTAAAACACTACAAAAATAATGCACGGACCTTTTTCATTTTAGCTCATCAGCCGTTGTTAGTGTTAATGTATTTTATGCATCGCCCAGACAATTCTTCTTCCCACATGGCCCAAAGATGCCAACAGGTTAAACACCCCTGATTTTGATTGTAAACTTATTGAGGTCAGAACTACTACATATTTCATCTCTGTGGTCCTATAATTAGCATAGTGATTGAAACATCCTATACATGTTTGTGGAAAGCAGAGGGGCAGAGAGGGATGTAGGAGGATAAAGAAAGAGAGGCAGGAAGGGAGAGAGGTGGGGTAGATTAAAGAGGCCACCAATTGTGTTGTCCCCACTGAGAGGCAGGGTTTATTTCCACTCCCCTTGAATTGAGTCTGACCTTGAGACGCGCTTTGACCTGCAGAATGCAGCAGTCATAATGCAGCGCCATGCCTAAACTTTGAGAAGGTCTGGCAGCTTCTGTGTTTGCTCTCCAGGGGAAGCCAGCCCCTTATAGGAAGTCTGACTATCCTGAGACTACCATGGTATGAGGAAGCCTGGGAGAACCTTGTGGAGAGGTCATGCAGAGGAGCACTGAGGAACCCAGCCCACAGCAAGGACCGAAGCCTAGAAATACGGCCCCAGTTGTTCCAACCAGACCTAGCTATTTGAGCCTTTCCAGCTGAGACCCCAGACATCATGGAATAGAGATGAGCTATGCCCACTGTGCTCTGATCAAGTTACTGGCCCATAGAATCATGTTCAAATAAAGTGTTGTTTCAGCCATAAGCTTGGGGATGATTTGTTACGTAGCAAAAGATATCTGAAGCAGGAGGTATTCACCATCAAAAGGACAATTTACTGTGTCATCATTCTGATAGTTTAAGATATGCCTGTGGGAAGAGAACAGTTCTTAATACAAAGTAGAAGTTGTCATAGTGGAGATATTTGGGGGAAGAGAAAATACTTCTGGCGTTATTTCTCCTGTCCAAACAAGGGTAAGGCATGCCTTCATTGGTCACAGTTTGATCAGGGCTAGGAGGGAAGCTGGGGAGCCCACTGCATGTGTTGAAATTCAATTATCTACTATGGTCAGGGAGCTAAGGTAAATCAACAAGGTGGGTTCATCATGGCAGGTATAGGGAATAGTGAGAATGGTGGATTGGGAATCCCCAGCACCCTCTCAATTCCAGCCAATTTTAGTTATGAGGAAACATGGGCCGTGTATTGCTGGGTCATCCTTTTTTTATTCCCCCAGAAGCAAAATAGCCAGATTTTTACATAAAATCTGTACATTTTCTATCTGGGCTATAAAATTTGTTGGGCTGCCACTTTGAGCATCTTGGTCCAGGGGATGAGAGCCCTGGGTGAGCTGTCATACTGAACATGCATTATATGTGTGTCTCCCCAGACATCCTGTGGCTTTTGAAATTGACAGTCAGCCTGTCTGTGTTTTCTAGCAAAGTCCAACTGGAATAGGTCCGTGCTTGACATTCTAAGTGTTGGTGGAGACGTGGAGTGACCAGAGCTCTTACACTGCTAGTGGGTATGTGTGCTGGGACAACCATTTTGGAAACCGTTTGGCACTGAGACTGAGCATGTACCTACCCTATCCCTGCTACCCAGCAGAGCTCTTCCTAGGTACATACCCAAGAGACGTATAAAAATGAAGACTGTCTGGAACCTACCCAGCTATGTAATATGAAAAATAGAGGCATTTATGGTTGAATTTTTTTCCAGACAGCCCTCGTATATTCACCAGGAGAGATGTATTAGAATGTGCATAGGAGCACTATTAGTAATAGTCAACCACTGAAAACAAATAGTATTCATCAACAGTAGAATGGATATTCATCGGGATATCACAGAGCAATAAAAACTGATCTATGGTTTGGGCATAATAGTGATTCATCTTGATAGGTAACTCAATGGCATATGAGGGGACATCTAGTGCACTGGTCAGGCTCTGTTTCTTATTTGTAAGCTGCTTACATGGGTGTATTTACTTTGTGAAAAAATTCACTGAGCTGTACACTTGAATTGGTTGACTTTTCTGTATGCATGTTGTATTTTAATACAAGTTTTTAAAAAGCAAAATTTGAAATATGTTGTACTTCTCTTTTAACCTGGGTCCAAAAGTGAGGATAACATCGACCTGGAACAAGCCTCTAGTTACCTGGCATGGCCATGTAGCATGAGAGAGAGAGAGAGAGAGAGAGAGAGAGAGAGAGAGAGAGAGAGAGAGAGAGAGAAAACACAAGCAGTGCCCTGGGGCGGCTGGCTAATTGTCCTCCCAAATCTCTTCTCCACCTTCCTGGATATAGGGCTGCCTAACCAGAGGCTGCATTTCCCAGCCTCTCGTATTGGGCCAATGGGAAGTAAGCAGAAGTAAAGGACAGGAGCATCTTTCTGGTTTTCTCCAACAGAGAATGAGGCACTTGCCATGAACTTTTGCTTTTACCCTTTCTCAGATTCCTAAATGTGAAAATAGCAAAAACCCATCTTTGACTCTGCAGACCAGAATAATATTCGAGGGGACGGCAGAGCCACAAAAGGAGAGAAAGCAAGTCTCTGAATGACCATGTGACTCAGAATCACCGTGTCATCCTAGATGAACTAGAATGTCGACATGAGAGAAACAAACCTCTGTCTTATTTAAGCTTCTATATTTTGGGGTTTCTTCATTGCAACAGCTAAGCCTCTGCCCTTTCCCAGAAGTTTCGTGATGCAGCTGTCATCATACAGCCACAAGCAACAGGGACTTGAGGCTCATGGGCTGCAGCTGTGGAATTACCTAATGGGCTAAAATTGGTCAAATTATCATGTAGTCTAGGGCCTTCACAGCTGTAGTTGTCAAATGGAGTGTTGAAATAAATGGCTTTATGTTAAGTATTAATTGATATAGTGGGGTTAGAGGAACAGTTCTCAAAGTGTGGCCCCCAAAACAGCAGCATCAACATCACTGAGAGTTTGTTAAAAATGCAAATTCTGGGGTTCTACCCCAGATGAAATAAATCAGAGACTCTGTGGATGGGGCTCAACAATGTGTGTGTGTGTGTGTGTGTGTGTGTGTGTGTGTGTGTTCACCAGCCCTCCAGGGATTCTAATGCACACTCATGTTGGACCCACCCAAGTTTAACCACTGGCATAGGGGGGGTCAGCAAACTTTTTCTGTAAAAGGCCAGATAACAGATTACATTTAGTCTTCATGTCTCCTTAAGGTCCTCTTGACTATGACAGTTTCTCAGACTTTCCTTGTATTTTATGACGTTGTTATTTTTGAGACGTATAGGCAAGTATTTTGCAGATCTTCCTTCATTTGGAATTTATGAGAAGTTTTTCTCATGACTAGATTGTGATGATGGGTTTTGGGGAGGAGGACTACAGACGTAAAGGGCCATTCTCATCACATCTTCTAACAGTGTCTATTATCCATGACTTGTCACTGTTGATGTTGACTTGATCATCTGGTGTTGTCTGTCAGGTTTCTCCACCAAAGTCACTCTTGTGTTTTCCTTCTTCATACTGTGCTCTTTGGAAGGAAGTCATTGTGCAACCTATACTCAAGGACTGGAGAGTTACATTTCACCTTCTAGATGATGGTACACTAGGCAGCACAACACCATCCCCAAAGATGTTCATGTCCTAGTTCTCAGAACCTAGCAATATGTTACACAGCAAAGAGGAATTGGGGTGTGAAGAGGTGGTAAGAGGAAGGAAGGATCAAGGATGACTTTTGGGTTTCTTCGGGGGCTGCTGAGTAAGTGCCATTTGCTAAGATGGAGAAGCCTAAAACAAGGACATAGGGAAGGAGAGCTTTAGAGGGGAACGTCAAGACTTTTTCAGACTTACTGGGATGTTTGGAGACTTCAGATGGAAGTACCAAATAAACAACTGGGTTTAGAGGAATCTGGAACGCTAAGGAAGGTGTAGATTGCACATGTAACTTTGAAGGTCATGGAATTTAATACTAGGAATGGGTGAGAACTTGGGGAGAGAATGCAGATAGGGAAGGGTGAAAGCAGCTAGGACCAAGGGCTGAAGAAGAGTTGAGATCAAAAGCCAGACTGTAGGGAGTTCCATGGGACAAACAGTGAACAGAGAGTGGGTACATATTGTAGAGCACATATTGTGGTTCTCAAACCCAAATGATTATCAGAATAACCCGGAGAGCCTGCAAAGCCTAGATTTCTGGGCCCAGAGTTTCTGACTCTGTAGGTAGGTCTAGGATGGTTCCTGAGAATTTGCATTCTGACAACTTCCTGAGATGCTGATACCTCTAGCCTGAAGACCACACTTCGAGAACCACTGCCAGAATGAACGCTTTCAATATGCTTGGGTGTGAATGGGCATTCGATAATTTGATGGGAGTGAAGCCAAAGAAGGATTTTTAAAGTTGAAAGATAACAGCATATTTGCCTGCCGATGGAAGTGATCCAATAGAAGGAGAGACGAATAATGCAGAAGGAAGGGAATAAATGAAGAGACAATGTTCTTAACAATTCTAAAGGGGGCTGGATTTGGAGTGTCATGTGGGCTTTGGCCTCTGATGGGAGAATGGACTTTTACTCCATGGCAGTAAGTGTACATATGCTTAGAGGATTAGATGTAGGAGATTGTACAAGCTTGTGTCAGGGAGCTTCATATTCTCAAAAAAGAATGAAGAGTTTATCTGGAAATTTCTATTTTCTGTATTCTCAAGGAAGAATGATAGAAGAATAGAGACAATGATAGAGGAGGTCCGAGGCAAGGGAAGAAGGTATGAACTAGTTGTCTTGGAGAACAGAAAGTCAAGTTTACTAGACCAGGCTAACCGCACTTTCTTTAATTGGGAAAATGATCTATTAATATAATCTGTGCTTTCCAATCTGGTAGCCACTAGCCACATGAAACAATTTTCATTTAACTTAATTAAAATTCAACAGAAATAGAAAGGTAGTTCCTTAGACCCACTAGTCTCATCTCAATATCAATAGTACGTTCTTAGAGAAACAGATGGGCTGTGTAGCTATGTTGAGGGTGAGCTTGAGGTTAGTGAAGCCAGCGAGCCCTGGTTTGTCATTTTTCTCCAGCAATGCTCATCAGCTCAGCGACAGGCCCAGAGAAAGTGGATGATGTAGGACTTTCAGGGTGGGATTTTTCCAGATAAGTAGTACAGAGAGCAGGTCAAAGCATCAAAGATATTGGGGATGGAGTGATTAGAATATCCAGTGCAGGACACAGAACAAGCAGAGTAATGAAGCTTAAAGAACTCACAAATGTATCCTCACTGCTAAAATGACCCTTCATTTATCTTACTTTTTCTATAAAGTATATCTCAAGAATAAATTGTTGACAAGGGCAACTTTCCCTTTATACAATATTTCAACTAATAAAGGATTAATGGAATTGGAACATTAAAAGTCTGTAAGTTCCTAATGAAATAATGGGTATAGGCAATGCCCATCAGTGTCTGCTTAAACTACCAAAAATAGAGGGACAAGTTATTTTGTGCCTCTCAAAGCAAGAACTAAACACGTGATGTATGCTTACCAAAAAAATCAATACTAAGTCTGATCGAGTTTCTAGCTTCAACTACCTATTTACAGAACATGTTAGCACCAGGGAGATAGAATCAGTAAAATCTGGACTGTGGAAAATTCTACCACATAAACAAACTTAGTTTTTTCAACAAATTAATTGCAAGGGGAAAAAAGAGCTGGAGAGGGAACCTAAAAGGGATTTATGAGACATATCAATAATGAAATTGTAGTTGTGTATTTTAGGTGTCCTTATATTTTAGGAATACATATTGAAATATTAAGAGGTAAAATTATATATCTGGGATGTACTTCAAAATACTCCCATTGGTGGGGGCATAAATGAAAGAAGACCTTTTGATGATTAGTGAGCTGATGTGGATCTGGGTCTTTATTGTACTATTCTTTCTTCTTTATATACATTTGGAATTGTCCATAATAAAAAGGATAAATAAAAATAACCCTTCCTACTCTGGATACTCTTTCCAAATACAAACCTGCTCTCTCCTTCCTGTCATAGTAAGTATCTTGAAGGAATTATCTCTTGTTATTTCACATCCTTACTTTCCATTCCTTGCCTCAAACCATGCAGCCCTCCATCTGCCCAGGTTGCTCCCTCAGATCTGCTCAGGCTAAGTTCCCTAAGAGCTCTGCAAGCAGGGTACCCTTCTGTGCTCTCAACTGCCTGACACTGTTGGCCACTTCCACCATTCCCAACTCTCTTTAGACAAGGACAACTGGAATCAGGCAACAGGGCCTCATATCCCACTGGCTCTATTTTGGCTTCATGTTACTAGAAAATGGCTCTCATTCTCCATCTCCCCATTTCTAAAATGATGATAATAATAATGTCTAACCTGTCCTGCGTATTCATGGCTATGTAAAAATCCACCCCAAAACTGAGGTTCTTGAAACATTTTTATATCCTATGATTCTGAGGGGTTGATGGTCTCAGCTGGGCAGCTGTTCTTTGAGTTGTTGTAGTCAGATGGCGCCCAAAACTAGGGTTGCTAGACTGGGGTTTCTGGAGCACCTGGAGCTGCTAGGCCTCTCTCTCTCTCTCTCTCTCTCTCTCTGCGTGTGTGTGTGTGTGTGTGTGTGGCCTCTCCCCATAGCTAACTTGTCTTCCTCTCAGGATACTTGGGACTTTTCATATAATAGCTGGCTTCCCCCGGAGTGAGCATTCAATGAAATAGGAAATGGAAACTTCTGATCTCTTACAGTCGGGAAACTAGCCCATCACCACATCCTATTGGCCAAAGGTGTCACAGAGCCTGTCAGGATTCTAACATCTTCTAAGTCAGAATTTCTCAAAATATTAATGTCAGATACTCATTTGTCTGTAAGAAATAGCAGTGGCTTAAACAATACAGGGTATTTTTCTCATTATAAAGAATATGAAAATGGACAGCTGCAGACATTGCTTCAGCTGCTCAAGGATGCCTTCAAAGTCTCATGTTCTTCTTTTCTGCTCTGCCAACGTTGGCATCTGGGCTTTTATCACGATGCTGGCATCCTCGTGGTCACAAGATGGCTGCCACACCTCCAGATCTTCAGCAGAGCAGAGTTATGTTTAGGTCTCATTGGATATCACATGGCTGTAACTAGCTGAAAAGGAGGTTGGGAGGAGAGAATGGAGCTTGGTACACTACTATGCCATGTAAAATTGGAGGTCTGTTATCCAGGACAGAGTGGGAAATGAATATTTAGTAGGCAAAAGCCTGTTTGCCACATTATGTCAGCTACATTTAAGTGTGCAGCTCATCATTCAATACTTGGTAGGTAACAGACATGTGACAGTGTTTGATGGATGATGGCCATGGTGGATTGGGAAATCAGGATTTCAGATTACCTCTTCTAATGGAGATTCCTTACCTCTTGACCTATGATAGAATGAACAACTATATCCTCTGCCCAACGCTACCCAGACAGACTTTTATCAAAGCACCTGAAAGATGGTAGGACTCTTAAGTTTACATTTCTATCTCCTTCTTCTCAATTGTGACCCCTTGAGGCCAGGAACCAAGATTTGTTCATCTTTCAGTCCCTATCAACTAACAAGTTGGGGAAATGAATGTGATATTGAATTATATAAGTTTGGGAAAGTTTTGGTTGTAGAAAGTCTCCTTAGGAAAAATGAGAGGAGTTAGAAAAAAGAAGACAAAACAAAAGGAACATTCAGGATCAGTCACAAAATTTTCTTGAAAAATAAAATATAAGGAACATTAATTAGCAGGTAAAATTATTTTTGTTGATTCAGTAAAATGGAAAGTAAGAAACAATACAGAAGGTTGTGAAAGTGATTAGAAACACAGAGGTTGGAGCACAAAAGGGAGGGAGAAGAGAGAGGAGAGGGAAAAAAGAAGGACGAGAAGGTGGAGATGCTCGTATCGTGCAGCTGCTGTAACAGTCCCACACACACCGACTGGCTTGAACAACAGAAATGTACTCTTTCACAGTCCCGGAGGCCAGAGTCTGAAATCAGTATCCCTGGGCTGAAATTAAGGTGTCAGCAGGCCACGCTCCCTCTGGGCACTGCAGAAGAGAGTCTTCCTGCCTGTTGCAGGTTCTGGTGGCTGCTGGCATTCCTTGTCATGTGGCAATTTCACTCTAGTCTTTACCTTTGTGGTCACATGGCCTCCTCTTCTGTCCATGGGATCTCCCTCTGTCCCTCTCTTATAGAGACACTTGTCATGGCATTTACCCCACCCCCACCCAAGATAATCCAGGATAATCACATCTGCAAAGACCCTTTTTCCAAATAACATCACATTCTCAGTTCCCAGGGCATAAATATCTTCAGAGGAAGAAGCATTTCTCAGCCTACCCCAGGGGGAGGGAAGAAGAAGAAGACAAAACATCAATGTGTCAGCCTTTTGCACCTGGAAGACCACCTTCCTTTAGAACAGCATTGCCTCCAACTCATTCTGTCTGCCATCACCTGAGGGATTTTTAGCTCTACGTATGCACTACCTATTCCATCATATGGTGACTCTGAGAATATGACTCTCATGTGTCTGATTACAGGGAACGTGAGGCCCTACACACTGAAACCCACCACTGAGTTGGGGAGGAGACCATGCTTCCCACGGGGGCTCCAGCCAGTGACTGAGCACAGCAGGAATACTGAGGCAGGCCCACTCCAGGAGACACTGGTCTCCTCTGACAGTTGACTTGGGCTGAGGACTCCTGGAGGCCTTGCTGAACCTTCCTTAGAAGTGCCCGGCTGTTTAAGATATTCCAACCAAACGTCCTGCCTCCCTTCCTGCTCTCCCTCACTAGAGTCAGACATCTATCCAGGTCCAATACTCCCGAACTGCTGCCAGTTCCCTCTCCATCTTCTCTCAGGCATCCCCCCTAATAAACGTCCTGTATGTTGAATCCCTTCCTGGTATCTGCTTCCTAGACGATCTAGACCTGTGGTTTTCAAGCACTGGTCTGTGGACTGGTGGTTGAAAACCACTGCCCTCTAGACTAACACATACTACCTATTTACTACTCATCTTTGAACAAGTCATCATTAAATAAATGTATTTTGAAAGGAAATTTTACATCACTACTAGAAATAGAAAGCCCATATCACCTGCCATCAACAGAGGGAAAGCTGAAAATAGAGACATAGACCAACAAAATGTTATTAAATTTCAGCCAGCTACTCACTGCTTGCCTGTCAGAGGATGGAAGTCTGAGGTTGCCTTGCTCATTAAAGAGAGTTTAGCAAGTGCTAGAAAGGTGTTAAAGACACTATTAGCAGCAAGTGAGGACTCCCTCCTGGACCTAATCAGGAGGAGCAAAGAATTAAAAAGAGAATAACTTTCTCAATTCAAGCTTTCATGTGAACAATTACCATAGACCAGTGAATATGCCTCAGTCACAGAGACTTGCACATGATTGGCAACAATCACAGGCTTATTATTAGGGAAATTATTGAGATTAATTTGTGTTTTGTTCTAGTGGTAATTTTTCCTCTATCGTACCAATCAGGTAGATGCTCCATCAGGCTTCCTTGCCTTTAAGGAGCTCTGTGTTGAAAAGCTAAGTCTTTTGAAGTCACCTTTCTTGGAGCCTTTAAAGAAAGCCTAAACTCAAGAGTGAGGAAGAGACAGACATGGACACAGCGGCACAGAGAGAGAGCGAGGAGGTCACTCAAGCTGGGGAGGGAGAGGCCCAGGATCCAGAGAGCAGTGAAGACCCTCCTACCCCTAGCTAGGGGTGGGATCTAGAGGGGACTGTGGTGAAGAAGAAGGCTATATGGCAAACCTACCTCACTCAGATGGGACCTGGGAAGTCAAATTAATGAAAATAAAATGATGTGATGTCCACAACTGAGTTTGTGGATCTGGAGTCACATGCACCCACAGTACAAGCATCTCAAGAAGATTACTGGATCAATAACTCAGGATGGTGATCAACTCACTTCCAATTTACATTAATTTTTTACAATGATATTTACCTATTTACATCTATCTATTTACATTGATGTTTTTATTGCACCCCAAATGATGGAGATTTATTGTTCTCAGGTATGTCCTTAATTTACAGAACCATACCTTCTATCTCACAAAAGTAAGTGAAAAAGTAATTGTGTCCTTGTGGACTTTGGAAAAGCAACTTGTAGTTCATTAGGAAAGGACACAATGTCTTTTCCATGAGTCGTAGGAGAACAGAGACACCATCAAGTGCCATTTTAATAGTTATTTAAAGTGTTGGTAGTAAGTGAGAAAGCAAAACTCCAACAGGCAAGACAGTAAGACACACACACACACACACACACACACAGAGAGAGAGAGAGAGAGAGAGAGAGAGAGAGAGAGATTTTTTTTTTTTTTTTGAGAGAGAGATTTATCTGACAACTCAAGGGCAGGACTTGTTTCAGGCAGGGCTAGATCCAGTACTGTCATGAGAACTGTCTTGATCTCTCCATCTCCTGGCTTTGCTTTCCTCTGCATTGGCATCATTCTCGGGCTGGTGCTGGTGGTGAAGGCAGCTGCCTGTCCTGGGCTTGTGTCACAGCCTCAGGGGAAAGGGGAGTCTCAGCTCATCCCCAGTGTTAGTTCAGTCTGGTTCTCACGTGATCTTAGCCAAAAGGCCGAGAAGCGATCAGTCTGGTTCTCATGTCCACTCTTAAAGCAATCTCTGTGGCTAAGTTGAAGGCTCTAATCAGCTGGGCTAAAAGCGCAGTTCCCCCAGTAGGGGTGGAGTCTGCCTGTCCAGAACTGCACATTCAGGTACTGGAAGATAGAGGAATGGATGCAGGAGGACAGGTGAAAACACCAGGTATCTTCCATAGGTAGACTCTTCACTGCTCCAGATACAGGTGCACCTAGGAGCAGGAAGAGCTCATTAGTGTAGAGGAGACACTAACATCTTGTTCTTAGAAAATTCTGAGTGTGTTTACAGAGTAAGTAACATTCAAGTGAGGGGGTCCCCCACATGGCACATCCCAGGCCAACTGGGGTTGACACACTGCTGGTTTCTGCTGAGCTCACAATGCATATTCTTGGCAACCTAATGCATCTTTAATGAAGGGCTTAAGACAGGGGTTCCTGACCTTTCTAAGCTGTTGTTTACTCACTCGTGATATAGATACAAAAAGAATATTTTTCTTCTCTCAAAGGGTTGCTTAGTGAAACCATCTGTCTATATCATAGAAGGCGTTCGATTAACATTGGAATTGTTATTTGAACATAGGAAAATGTTTTCTACAAGAACATTCACAAATATGATCCCATTTAATTCTCATAGTAACCCTGAGAGGTTGTTCAAAGACACATTATTGTAGGGGTGTAGACATGGAGGATCAGAGAATTTTAAAAATTTGGCCATATCCTTAGATCTTGTCTGTGGCAGAGCCATGATTCAAATCCAAGTCATTAGCCTCTCAGTGCTACATCTCCGTCACCCCCAAATCATAGTGCTGACCACGAAAATTTGGGGATTCCTAAGGACAGTCTTCCAGAATGACACATCTCTTCAGGCCAGTCATTACTAGTCTAGACCAGCACTGTCCAACAGAATGACAATGCAGACCAGAGATGTAATGTGAACATTTCTAGTAGGTACATACACAAGTAAAAGAGAAATCCTGAAATTGACTTTAATCCTATATTTTATTTAACCCAATATATCAAAAATACTATCCTTTCAACATGTAAATCAGCATACAAAACTATTCATGAAATATTTTGCAATCTTTTCATAGGAAGTCTTTCTGATCTGGTGTACTTGACTTACACCTTATACCACATCTCAGTCCAGAGCAGCCACCTGTCAGCTCTCCAGATCCACGTAGGATCAGTTTGTAGTTCTTGCTTGGACAGTGCAGAACTAGAGGCAGATTAGGCATAAATTTAGGGCACCTGTAAAGCAGAAGCATCAAAGATAGGCTGAGGGAAGAGATTTTGCTTCAATGAATTTAAACAGAACCTTGCAAATTACTCTAGAAAGAAGAGGCTTAACGTAAACATACATATTTTGTAGTTTAGTATTGCTTTTATTTTGAATTATATTAGGATGGGAATGGTGAGACACCAAATCTTGTGCTTGATTAGGAGACAACTAAAGGTTCTAATGCAGTCCTGAGGACAATGCCAATTACAGAATAAATGACTCAAGATGTGGCAACAGAACCCACCCTAGCTAATTCCATCAGAAAAGGAATTTATTAAAGGATATTAGGTTCTGGAGACCAAAAGAATCAGTCTCTGAAGGAGGCTGCTTGAAATGATGCTCCAATTGTAGTTCCAGGTTTCTCCAGCAAGGGCCCTTTCGCTGCCATCTCCTGTCCAGGGCATCTTGGTCCTACCATGCTAGCTCAGCCCAAGACCCTGACCACTACAGTCTTCCTAACGCGAGTCTATGTATACCCCAGTTGCAGAACCTGGGTCACATGCTTGCACCCAGAAGCAAAGAAGTCTGGGAAAACAAATTTCTGGCTCCCTTGTGAGGAGGTAAGACTCATAAGGGGAAATTGTGCCTCCCCCAAAAGTGTGGGAAAGGTATTGGGTTTCCTCAAGCATGGCCCATATCCCTTACACCAGCTGATTTGGTCTCGCCATTTAAAAATTATTGTGAAATATATAACATAGACAAGCGTGAGTATACAAGTAATATGTATACATGGTAAACTATTCTTACTTCCAGTTAAGACATTCAGCATTACCAGTACAATAATCTCACAGGGGATACTTTCCAAGCCCTCCAGTGGATGCCTGAAACCGAGGATAGCACTGAACCCCCATATATACTGTTTTTTCCTATATACATATACTTTTTCACTTAAAGCATATCCGAATTGTCAACATCACTACTCTTGCACTTTGGGGCCACTGTTAGGTAAAATAAAGGTTACCTGAACACAAGCACTCTGATACCCAGACAGTCGATCTGATAACCCAGGCAGCTACTGCGTGATCCCCGGCAGAGAGTGTATACAGTGTGGAAACACTGCACAAAGGGATGATTCAGGTCCCGGGCAGGGCAGAGCAGGAAAGTGGAAGGGGAGTATTAGACCATAGGCAGTTTGTGCTCAAAATGTCTTTATCCTTTTAACATGAATAAATAACATGGAAAAAAGTTTAAAAGAACTGAAATGCAGGGTAATGAATGTCATGCACATTCTTTTTTTATGTTTTATTTTTTTTGCTTTTTGGTATGTGGGTAGCTCCCTGGCTGGGAATCGAACCCAGGCCGCAGCACTGACAGTGCCAACGCTGAAGCCTTAAGCCACTACACCATCAGAGAACTCCTTTTTTTTTTTGTCATGCACATTCTTAACTGACAGCTAGTAACTGAAGAAAAGTTACTCCAAAAGTGATAAGTAGATAGTCTTGAACAATAAAGTTGTTGTGTCATTTGTTTACATTTCAGAATAAAAGGTTTCATCACACTACTCAGAATGGCACGCAACTTAAAACTTATAAATTGTTTATTTCTGGAATTTTCCATTTAATATTTTTGGACTGTGGCTGACCACAGAGAACTGAAACCGTGGAAAGTGGAAACTACTTACTTTGAAACTCCCATTTGTCCCTCCCTAATTTTACACCTGCTCCTCTCCCCCAACTGGTCACCACTATCCTGACTTTTCTATCAATCACTTTATTTTGCCTAATGTTTTTAAAAATCGAGATACGATTGACATAATATTGTATGAGTTTTAGGTATATAACATAATGAATATATATGTAATAAAATGATTACCACAACTAGTTTAGTTAACATCCATTACCACATGTAGTTACAATTTTTTTCTTGAGATGAGACTTTTTAGGATCCACTCTTTTAGCAACTTTCAATTTTTGTCATTAAAGTTTTTATTTTGAGATTCTGCACATTCACATGCAATTGTTTGTCTTCTCTTTCTTCTATTTCCCCACCGTAAATTTTATAGAACTAGAGTACAGTTATCACCAGTAGGATATTGACACTGAGACAATTCACAGGTCTTATTCAGATTTACCCTGAATAAAGGGTAAATTTATTTATTATTCTGCCACAGACAAATTTACAAGTTTTACTTGTACTCATTTGGGGTGTGTGCATGTGTATTTAGTTCTATACAATTATATCACATGTGTAGGATCGTGTATCTACCACAGATATCGAACAGTTCCATTACAAAGATCCCTCATTTCCCTTTTGTAATTCTTAACTCCTGACAGCCAGGACTCTTTTCTCCATTTTTATGATTTTGTCATGTTAAGAATGTTATTTAAATGGAATCATACATAACCTTTGTGATCGCTTTTTTTGTCCAGCATAGCTCTCTAGACATTTTTTCTAGTTGTTGCTTGTTGACTAATGGTTTTAATATATGGGTTTATATTCCTAAATAAGATATTGTTTACTTTGATCTGTATTTTAAAATAATTTGAATCTTATAGTGTAATTCTTCTATAGCTTGATTTTTTTTCATTCAACAATATAGTTTTGAGATTACTTTTGTTAATGTGTGTGGCTGTGGGCCATTCATTTTCACTGTACAGATTTATTACCATACGAGTATATCGATCCATGAGCATTTGGACTGTATTCAGGTTTTAATTTTTTTGAGTATGATGAATGATGCTACTATGAATATTCTTGTCTGTGACTCTTGGTGCAAAAGTGTAAGACTTTTTCTAGATTACAAAATTTGGAGTGGAATTTCTAGCTTGCTTAATATGTGTATGTCCAATTTTACTAGATAAAGTCAAATTCTTTTCCAAAATGTTTCACTCCATCTATATGCCCACTGACAATGTGTGAATAGTCTCATTGCTCTATGTCCTCATTAACACTTAGTGTTGTCAAACTTTTAAATTTTGCCAGTCTGGTAAGCATGAAATAGTATTTAATTGTAACATTAATTAGCATTTTCCTGTTTACTAATGAGATTGAGCATCTTTTTATATGTTGATGGGCCATTCATGTTTCCTCTTCTGGGAAATGTCTGTTCATGTCGTTTGCCATTTTTCTTATGAGATTGTCTCTTTCTTACTCATTCATACAAGTTCTTTATATAGTCTGGACTCTGATCATTTGTAAGATAAATGTGTTGCAAAAAGTCCTTTCAAGTTGTTATTTAGCTTATCATTCTTCTTATTGTGTCTTTTGATAAATAGTCATTTTCTGCAGTCAGACTTATCCAATTTTCTATGGTTTGTTTTTTGTCTTAAGAAATTATTCTCTGTATTATGATCATAAAGGTATTCTTCTACATTATCTATTTACACACATTTTTAAATATTTAATCCACCAGAAATTGATATGTGTGTAGATTATTCAATGCCCTTTTTTTTCCCCCAAAATGGATAACCAAGTGCTCCAGTTTTACTTATTGATTAGCACATCTTTCCCCACTGCTCTGCAGTACCCTCTCTCATAAATCAAATGCCCACACGTGTGTAGGTCTGTTTCTGGGCTCTCCATTCTGTACTGGTGGTCTAGCTGTGCATCAATGGCACACTTTTAAAGTTACTATTGACATCTGATGGAGCAAGTCTCCACATCTTTTTCTTCTTCAGGGATGTTCAGTTATTCTTTCATAAAAACTTCAGAGTAAGTTTGTCAGGTTCCTCAAGGATATCTTTTTTCGAGTATTTTTAAGAATTTTACTGGATACATACATATGAACTAGAAATTCCACCCCAAATTTTGTAATACAGAAAGGGTCTTGCACTTTGCACCAAGAGTCACAGACAAGAATATTCATAGTAGCATCATTCATCATACTCAAAAAAAAAAAAAAAAAAAAAGAGAGACCTGAACACAATCCAAGTGTACATCAATAACTTATTGGCTTGATATATAGTAATAAATTCATACAGTGAAATTGAATGGGCCACACACATTAACAAAGGTAATCTCAATATAACTCATCTACAGATGAATTTGGGGACTTTTTTACTTCTTTTTTATTCAGAGTCTTCTATTCAATTACTATGGTAAATTTTTTTTTCGATTAGTGTCTTCTTTAAAGTGTTATAATAAAGTTTTCTAATCTAATCTACAAAGAGCTTGTGCAATAGTTTTAAAAATTTATTTCAAGGCAGTTTGTGTTTTGGCTGCAGTTGGAGGTCATTTTTTTCATTAGCCTTTAAATTTTTAAAAATTTAAATTTTTCTTACTCTTACTGATACATAGAAATGCAACTGACACCTGCATCCCCACTGAACACCTGAACATTATCTATGCAATAACCTTGCTAAACATTTATTAATTTTAATAATTTATCTGTAGATTCTTTTGCATTTTCCACATAGGAAAATCATGTGGACTACGAATAGTGAGAATTTTTTACTTGCCTTTATAATCCTTCTATCTTTATTTCTTCTTTTTTGTTTTATCATACCTACAAGGAAACCAGTCTAATGTCGAATGAAGTGGTGAGAGCAGGCAGCTTTATCTTGTTCTGAAGTGCTGTCTCTATAGGTGAATTCAGTTTGTGGAAACGTATTTAGTTGTGTACTTATGATTTGTGCATTTTTTTCTAACACTATGTTATATTTCAATGAAAAGTTTTTTTAAAATGTAAGAGTATTTCCCCAACATCCTAACCTCTACTTGTAACTAACTGTATGCTCTAAGGATGCCACTGAGCAGGTTTGTACCTGTCTATTTTCAATCTGACTATACATTACTGGAGAAAACAAGTCTTAAGTGAGAACTCTGATGGCTGCTTTCCTGCACTTGAAGAACTCTCAGGGAGAGGGGGCCCAGGCACAGAGTCTCAGCAGTCCCTGAGGGCACAATGGGGAGGAGGGATGGAAACGCAGGGAAACAGATTTCTTCAAAGCAGAAGGCAAAGCTTTCGAACATTATCGTTGTCTAACCAGAGAATAAATGACTTTTTGAAAAAGTGAGCTCCCCAGCACTGAAGTATTCAAGTAGGACTGGATACGCATCTACCAAGGATACTAAGCAGGGCCACTCCATACCCACGGGGTTGGGACCATATCAAGTCTTCTGTCTCTTCCAGCTCCAAGCTTTGAGTTTTCCAAGAATTGGGTTCATTTCTTATCCTCCTTTTAGGGATTGCTCTGTAAACGCCTCTCATGATACTCAGAAAACTGATTTTACAGTAGAGAAAAGTCAACAAAGGCAAAGCTGGTTCTTTGAAAATGTTAATAATATTGATAAACTCCTCTCAAGTCTGATCAAGAAAAAGGGAGAGAGAGAAAAGATTTTCTTTGGTAGGTTAGGTGTGCATCCAACAATCGTTGAATAAAAGTGTAGTTATCCGTGTTATTTTTCATCCTCAATCTCATAATCATTGCATTTTTGAGCTTTCTAGCCTTATATCCCATTATTCCACAATCTTTACAAATAATGGACAAAGTGATCCAGGTATTCATTGTTTTGAAAAAAAAAAAAAAAAGCTCTGTTAACGGAGTTGACTGCGTTTTTGCTTTTTTTTTTTTTTTTTTTGTAAAATAAGGAATCTTGAAAAAAAAATAAAGCTGTAAACATTATTATGAGAGGAGGGATCATTCTGACTTTATAGTTTGGCTTTATTTTTACTTTCATTCAACCAGGCTCCTTTCTAGCAAGTCTCCAGTTTGTTGGTAGATAAAAATACATTCGCCCTCTCCCAGAAGCTGCGCCATCCACATCGCGGACTAGAAAGAAGTCTCGTCTCCTGGCGGTTCCAATGTCTTCCTTCTCCACCCACCTCCCAAGCCCTTCACGCCCATCCCCGCCTGGCTCCCCAGATCAAAGTCTTGTTTTCGTTCTTGGTGGAGAAAATCTGGCGACCCCTTGAGGGCAGACCCGAAGGCCATGGCGCGGCCGTTCCCTCCGCAGTCCCGGGAGAGAGCTGCGCCCCCTCTCCGCGAGCGGGGAGCAGCCCCGCGGGGCGAAGGAATCCGTTACCAGCAGGCTGTGTCCCCAAGGGCCATTCCAGGGCGGAAGAAGACCGGGAAAACCGCTGTGTTGATTCAGCAGGCCTGTGGGCTGGGCGCGCGGCGGCTCAGGTTAGACAGGTGGGTCTGGCTGGTGGGCGAGCTGCGGGAGCCGGGGAGTCCCTGTCCGGCGCGCCCCCGCAGCCCGCGCCGCTGGCACCCGTCTCATCAGCCCCTTGCGGGGGTCGGCCGCCGCGAGCGGGGATGCAGTGCTGTGGCCTCGCGGCGTACCGCGGCAGGAGCCGTAGGAGGGCGGCTCGCCCCTCCCCCCCGCCCCCAGCACAGGCTCTTAGAAACTTGGCGTCCCTCCTTCCTTCTCTCCCAACCCCCTCCAGGTGTAAAGGTAGCTAGGAAAAACTAAAACCAAAAAGAAATACGACGCTCTCCAGCCACCTCCCCCGGAGGGGCAGTTAGGAGACGTAGCCCAGCTTTACTGGCTTCCTGGAAAGGTATTTCCCCAGCCTCAGAATTTGGGGAACAGACGGTTAGGGGAGGCAGTCATGGCAGTGGGCGAGGGTAAGAAATACGTTTCCAAGCTGCGTTTGCATAACGTGCACTTGGCTTTTGTTTCCATTGTGTGTTAATTCGGGGTGAAGGTGCTCTTGGGGTGCAAGGCCTCGGGGTGGCAGCTGCTTTAGCGAAACAAGCCGACTTGTTTTACTTAACAATGTGGTTCAGAATAGCCATGTGTTCCAGAGATGCTCAATTTTAAAATTTATTAGTACTGTCTATTTGGAGGGACGGTTGGAGATCATGGGAGCCTAAACCCCCAAGTTCCCCCTCTACCAGATCAGAGTCCTGGGAGTCCCCCACGACCTCCCCGGTCTGCCCGCCAATAGTTCAACAAGCCCCGGGAGTGATCCACAAGGTCCCGGGGAGCTGAGCCATTTTCTTCTGTCTTGCTTGTTGGAGACGAATCCTCAAGGTGGGGTGGGGGGTGGGGGTGTAGGTCTTAAGAGGCCCCAACTGTCGGGAGGAATGTCTTGGAAAGCGGACTTGGGGCTTATCAGAGTTCACCCCGAGGTGCCTGTGTTAGGGACCGGGGTTAGGGATTCACGAGAAAACGTTCTTCCTTTTCAAAAGGAGAGGGGGAAGAATCAGACGTTAAATTCTTTTGCAAACATTCATGCCTAAGGAAGGGCTGGAACAGGCCGCCCGGCCGCCGGAACCGGTCGGACAGGTAGCGAGCTTGTTGACACCGTTATGTTGCAGGGCGCATGCTCACACCCAAGTTTCCTGGTGCCTTTTCTATTCCACCTTATGAAACTTTTTCCTCGGCGTGGTCTCACCCGCGATTTAAGGCATAGGTGTCGCCGCGCCGCGAGGCTAGAAGTAGCCGGGAGTGCGGGGGAGAGGCCGGGGCCACGCTGCAGCGGGGGGCGGAGGGAGAGGGCCGGCTAGGCGGGAAGGTGGGCTCTGGCCACCAGAGCCGGGGACCGAGAGGAGCCGGGGACCCAGCCATCATCGCCGCCGCCTGTAGCGGGGAGCAGCCGGGAAGAGGGGCCGCAGTCTGGGGAGGGGGCCCCACCATGCCCAAAGTCTTCCTGGTAAAGAGGAGGAGCCCGGGGGTCTCTGTCCGCAGCTGGGATGAGCTCCCGGACGAGGAAAGGGCAGACACCTACATCCCAGGTGAGCGCGGCGCGGGGGACCGGGCCTGGACGCGGGCTCCCGGGGTGGGGGCAGGGATGGTCAGGTCCCCTCTGCTCATCCGCTGGGCCTGGACTCCCCATCCCACGCCCCCAATTCCAGGGAGGTGGGTGGAAGAAGTCCCTGAGGCGCGGGAGGACCGAGAGTGAGAGGCTGGGAAACCCAGGACATCGTGCTCCCCCTTCCCCCTAGTGGGCGCCTCTAATTGCCCGGCGGCGGGACCGTTGGCTGCAGCGCGGGCCGAGGTGGCCCAGGAGGAGGGGGTTTGAAGGCCAGGAGGGGCTTCCCCCAGTCCCACTCCTCGTGGGGTTGCATAAGGATCAGTCAACCCCTCTGGGCTGGATGGGTAGAGGTCAGGCCCCTCCACCTCCATCCCAGGGAGAGGAAACTTGGCGCGCGGGGTCCCCGAGTTCTCGTGGGCGCGTGGACCGGGACCGAGGCGCGACCCCCAGAACCCGGAGCTCGTACGGGAGGCCAAGCCAGGGACCAAGCCTCGGCGTTGCCCACTTGGCTAGATGCCCAGGGGCGCGGCGGCGGCGGCGGCGGCACCGCCCGCAGGTCAAATTGCCGCGGGCACCCAGGCCTGACGCCGCGTGTCTGTGTGTCCCTGCTCGGCCCCTCCCTTCCCAGTGGGACTGGGCCGTTTGCTGCGTGATCCCCCCGAGGACTGTCGCAGCGACGGTGGCAGCAGCAGCGGCGGCGGCAGCAGCAGCGCGGGGGATCCTGGAGGCGCCGAAAGCAACTCGTCCCCGCGCGCCCCCGAGCGCGAAACCCCCGAGCCTGGAGACTCCGAGGGCCCGGGTGGACACCAGGCGGCGAAGCAGCGCCCCGTTGCCAGGTCGAAAATCAAGGTACGGTGCCGACTCCGCTCCCGCCGCCACCTGCACCACACCCTGGCGTCGGACTCCCGGGGCCGCGCCCCTCCCTGCCGCGCCCGCCCGCGCACCCGGGCACCGGTGCACCCAGCGCGCCCGCCGCGCGGCTCCTGCACCTGCCCCTGGGCGGCGGCCAGGGCGCCTCCGCGCGTCCTCCTGCCAGCTGGGGAGCTAGCTGCCTGCGCCGCTGCACCCCGGAGGCCGGCTCCCCCAGCGGGCACCGTCCGCGGGGCAGCCTCTGAAACCGCCTTAACAGGCTGACTCAGGTGTAGCTTCCTCCCTGTAGACGTCCATTCTGTGCACAAGGCCCAAAGAGTGACAAGCCCGTCGGAGTTCCGGTGGTCGGGAAGGAGGGATGCAGCCTCCGGAACTCTGCCCTCTGGGGCGCAGTTCTTAGCGCTCTGTGCATTCTGAATTTCACACCCTTCCTTGGGTTTTGGAGACGGCAGCTTAGACACAGTGGGCCTTACGGTAACCAGTGTTCCCAAAGCCAATGATGGAGTTTCCGTTAGACGGGAGATCTGTGCCGGGCACTTTAAATTTGTCCTTTCTCAAATTTTCTTGAGTTAAAATGATGGATAAATAAGTTCAACTGCAACTTGCCTCAGTGCCCCGCCCCCCAGTGGGTTGGAGTAGTTGTTCCCCTCTATCACCGCATTTCAGCTCCCCACCCCCAGCCCAGTCTTACAGAATTGTAGGCGACATCTTATCCCGACGCCCATCTGCGCTTCCGTGATTGCTGCTCAAAGGTATACGCTACACCCAAGATTAAGGAATCCCATTCCACGAACGCACGGCCAGCTGGAGCCTGCGGCTGCTGTTTTAGGAATCACAGAAAGCCCAGTGCCGGATGGGCCAAAATGTGGCCCTCGGTGTAGGTGATAATTCTTGGGCGGTCCCACAGCCCCGCTGCCAAGGAGGGGGTGGGGAAGATAGGGAGGAGGAACCCCTATCTGTTTGCTGTAGATTGGGAAAGCTTCCAGGACTTTTCTTGGGAGAGACCATTTCTCCACTATGCATATTCCTGGCCCCTGGGGCTTGACTTGGGGTAGGGGGTGGGGAGAAGGATCTCTAGCGTTTGCTGTGGATTGGAAAGGTCTCCGTTACTTTTCCTGGGAGAGACTCCCTCCCCTACGCATATTCCCGGTTCCTGGCTCCTGGGGGTTGGCTGGGGGTGGGCTGGGGTGCATTTGGTTATGAATTGAGGCTAAAGGCCTCAGCTGGAATCCTTTGAAAAGACATTTTTAATTTTAAAGGATGCTGCGGACTAGGGCCGGCTGTTTAGTGTTGACTCACTGTTGAGGGTTCTGTTAAGGTTCAAAGTCACCTAGCCTAAAGTTTTTCTGGGCCAGCTGGGGTTAAGTGGGCGGGCTCAGTTTGCCTGAGGCTGGTAGCTCTGCCCTTCAGGAAATTCTACAAAGTGTCCCACTTGCATATTTATCACCAGGGCTGGAAAGACAATTGAAACGTTGTTTGGGGATGGATTGTAGTCAGTTTGCCCCTCAATTGACCAGATTACCTTCTCGTGAAAGTGGCAGAGGAAAAATATCCCGTCCCTTTAACCAAAAGTTTAGAAAAATCTCTCCTTGCTGCCTCAGGCAAACAGTGCTAGGTTAAAGAAATGAATAAACTAATTTTATTTCCTACATGTTGCCCCAGGGATGGGGGTGGTGTATAGAGTTTGCTCAACCTTTATCATAGTTTCTGGGAAAAAAAGGGTTGTTTGTTTGTTTGTTTGTTTGTTTATGGAGGACTCCAGTGAGGTTCCCCCTCCCTCTCAGCTTCCATCCACAAATAGACATCTTGCTGTTAAGATGCTCCAAGCCTCCAGATTATCAATCGTGATATTGGTCGAATTGCCTGTGATTTAGCACGTTGAACTCTCAGAAGCATGCTAAACTCTCAGAAGTAGTTTCCTAAGCAGAGGTGGAAAGCCACTCAAGCAAGGACGAGGCTCATGCATGATACATTATTTTAACAACTTAGTTTCAATGACTTGAAGATACTTGGCAGTTGGCTCTTAGGACTACAGGAAGGGCAAATGTGAGCCCATGACCTGCAGAGAGAGGCAGCATGCCACCCAACAGTATGAAGTGCCTGTTGTGTACCCGGCAGCTAGGAGATAAAAATGTTTCCACCCTAGTGTTCCAGAATCGTCTGACAGTGACCATTAAGCCTCTAGGCTCTAGTTTTGTTATTCTTAGCTGTGTGACCTTGGGCAAATTGTTGTCCCTTTGGGGCTCTTTCCTTGTCTTTAAAATGGGGATAATGATGATACGTACAGAGTTGTCAGGATAAATGAGCCAAGAGTAGAACATGGTAGGTGTCTGATCACGTTAGCTAGAATTATTTGGGTTGGTGGGTAGACTCAAGTACTATTAACTGTACTACCGGAAAATGAATGCTAAACCAGAAGCACAAGCAAAGATGTGATAAATTCTGAGCAGGGGAAGGTTTCTTGGTGTGGATTTGAGGCTTTATGGAGAAGGGGAGAAGAGAAGGGTGATGGAGGCTCAGCCAGAAACCTGAGTAAAGAAAGGACTCGGAGCTATGGTGGGGGGGAGCTGAAGGTGAAGGAAATGTAGCTAGGACAGGGTGAGATGGTAAAGGGGTCACGCCCGGAAGTGGGGATGCCCCCTTTGGGGTGGGGGTGGGAGCTCTGGAAGGTTTTTGAGAAGGAAAACCTCAGTTGGGTCCATTTTATCAGCTGCGGTTGGGGATATACGACAAGTTCTGAGCCTCAGGTTTCCTGCTGTGTAAAATGGAGAAATAATAGAATCATCCTCTTAAAAGTGTTGCATAGATTAAATGAGATAATGGGTGCAAAATGTTGAGCACTTTTGTGCTTATAGAAATTGCCCAATACGAAGCTAGCTGACAGTGACTTATAGCAAGTGTTGTTAATTTCCAATACTATGTTGCCTCCAGTAGGGACAAGGGATTTGCCGACCTGATTGCACTGGTCAGTGGATCCGGAGACCAGAGGAGTGTAGGTGCCAGCTAGGAAAAGTGTTCTTTCTCAGCCGAGCTGTCTTTTGACTGTGTGCCTTAGGGCAGGTTATGAAATTATCTCTTTACTACTGAGGATTCTGTAATGTACAAACCAGATGGGGGTGGGGAAATGCTGTACCTCTAGAAAAGTGTTCATGCCAGAAGTCCAGGTCACTTTAAGTCCCTTTTGTGCTGGCCCCTTTGGCAGGTCTGCAGTTGTGGGGTAGAGATCCCCTCTCCCTTGGAACTCCCCCAGCCCCCATCACCACTGTCCTTCCAAGGCTCTTATCAGAGACAAAGTTAACTCTCAAGTAAATCAGTTAGTTGACTGATATTATTCATTCCTGACTCATAGAGTGGCTGGTGGGACCAAGGTACAAGTATAGACTAGCATGTGAATTTGCCTTCTTATCCTATCCCATTCTTCTCTCTTCCTTTGGCCTCTCCCAAGGATTCTTCAAAGGAATTGAGTTGAGAATTCCTTCAAAAATATTCTTGGCCTTTTACCTGGCTCTATAGCCCGAGTCTTCCAGTAGTGACAGATATGTGACCATGGGGTCGTCTTTTTCTTTTTCCATCATTTTTTTATTATGGAGAGTTTCAAAGGCAGAGTATCTGCCACCTGGCCCCAGCAACTATGATCCCATGACCAGTCCCGCCCATCCATCCCCCATCTGTTCCCCAACATGATTTTGAGACAAATCGCAGACGTTATAAATATTTTAGACTGTGCCTGTAATAAAGACCAAAATATATGATTAACTCATTTTAACAGTGATGTTCATTCACATTGCTATTTGTCTCATAAATTCATACCTTTTTTTTTTTTTTCAGTTTGCTGAATCAGGTCTACATAATGTCCACACATTGTAATTGATTGATATGTCTTACAAGTCTCTTTTCACTTATATAATTTTTCTCCCTCTCATTTTCAGTTAGTTGTTGAAGAGATGGCTAATTTGTTTTGTAAAGTTTCCAGCCATCTGGATTTTGCAAAATGTATCACTGTAGTGTCTAATGTTCCTTCTTCACCTATATTTTCTCTAAACGGTAGTTGGATCTGTAGCTGCACTATCCAAAATGGTAGCCTTAGTCACATGTGACTATTTAAATTTAAATTAAGTAAATTAAGCAAAACTCAAAATTAAATCCCTTGGTTGTATGACCCAAATTTCAAATGCTCAGTAGCCATGTGTGACAAGTGGTGCTGTATTGGACAGTACAGATTAGAACATTTCTATCACTGAAGAAAATTGTCTTGGACAACACTGCTCTAGATGCTTGATCAGGTTTATTTTATTTTAGCAAAAATCTGTCACAGTGTGTGGGATGTCTATTTCCATCAAGAGGCACATAATGTCTGCTTATCTCTTTGTGATGTTGGCAGCTGTTGATGCTTAAGTCATTAGGGGTACAGGAAAGTAATAGTCTAATTCTGTCGCTTATTTACTAGCTGAACTTCTTCTATAGAGAGAAACTTCCCCTCATCTGCTATTTGATTTTCCAGTAAAACAGTTCATTTAGGAAAAGCAGAATGGGATACCCTTTATTTACCAGTTTTCAAGATGATCAGTGGTTTACTAGAATTCTCTAGTGACAGCCACTTGCTTTATGTGTAAGTGTTGTTGTGAATCACGTATTTAAGTAGTTTACAAAAACCCATCCATTTGATGTTTGGAAGAGAACACTTAAGCTCCATGCCCGACTCCTGGCTGTTCTGTCTCCCAAAGACAGAATGGGATACCCCTCTCCTTGTCGCCATTGTAAGTGGCGCATCGCCTCCCTGGCTGCACGTTTAGCTGACTAGATTCTACTCAGAGAACTAGCTCCCACTGGGTTTGTATCTCCAGCACATGCTGCGGTAATGCCTGATTCATAGGAGGACATAAGTCAAACACTTAAAAGAAATACAGGCAGGGAAGGAGTCAGATAGACATAAGTGACAGCATTAGGAGGGAAACAGGCAGAAGAAAAGGGAGATAGTAGAAAATGCTTGGATGCTCAAAAAAGTTTCAGTTAATTTAAAAGTGAAAAAAGGAGGAATAGGAGATCAGTTAAGTGTTAACTGCTTCAGCTTTTAATTTGAACAAGGTGAAGTGGGGTTTCTGTTGTTGTTGTTGTTGGAAGGCACTGCATGGGTTTAGTTATAGACAACAGAACCCAGTGTAACTAGCTTAAGCAGACAATGGCTAATTATAGAGTGCTAAATGGACTACAGGAAAACCAGGCTGAGCTCCCAGGAATGACTCCAAGAGCCACACTACAGAACTGGGCCACCTAGGGAGCTGCAGCCACTGCCTCTATGGCCTGTTCCTACAACGTGATGCTTCTGCTAATGCAGAGTGTAAAGCCCTTGCCTTGTGCCTGCTTCTGTTCAGTTAACACAGGTCCAAATTCATACCTTCTGATAGTGTGTGTATTTGGTGGAACCCAAGTCCCTCCTGGGCTATATCTAAAAACCATAGCTGCAAGGGAGCCTGGAAAATGTAGTTTCTAACTTCCTGGCCTCTTCAATACAGGAAGGCTCACTAGAAGGCATAGGAGTAGAGGCTGAATGCCTATCCATAGGATCCACATTTAAAGGGACATTTAAAGGTTATCTAGTCCAATCTCATTTTCAAGGGGAGCAAGGTAAAGCCCAAAGAGATTTTGTTGAATTCCTCACAATTGTTAGTGGTAAATCCCAACCCAAGGATCCTTATTCTTTTAACGCTGTTGTATGCCACTGTGGGGGAGGTATCTTGGACACTTTAGCCATTAGCGTGGACATTCTGCCATAAAGGAATCCAAAGCTATTTATCACCATGATGTGAGACAAACAACGGGGTCTTTCTTTCTTTCTCCCCACGTCATGCCCAGACCTGTGAGTCTGTCGTAGGGAACTATAGGCACAAGTATTACAGACAGGCCACATTCAAAATTTAGTGTGGGCACCTACAAGTCATGTGGCCATGGGCAGTTTACAGCTCTTTGAGCCTCAGTTTTTTTCTGGATTGTAAGGATATATTTCATTCACCACTTCTGCATTTGAGAAGGTTCTCTGTTCTGCCATAGAGTGGAGCTCTGAAGCCTAAGGAAATAATACATGGAACCAGTAGGGGAATTTTTATCCCAAAGGAATTGGGGAATCATGCTTAGTATGTTTTGAGCACTCAAGCATAGCAAAGGTGTCAGTGGAAATCTTGTCCCAACAGCCATCAGAAGGTAGCCTGGACTCATAGTACCATCTTTTAGGAACTAGGACCACGAATTTGCCTGGTGGAAGCATCAACAGAAAATAAAGGATTAAAAATTTTTTACTTAAAAAGTTTGACAGGTAAGTGGCCTTAGCCAGCTTTGAAGTTGGTCCCAGAGACAGCCGAATTCCCTGCCTCCCCAGACGCTCCTGAAGTTTTCAGCAGCACTGATACAATGATCGGTTTGTTTCCGCTGCAGAGGCCTGTTGTTTAGAACTAGAGGGGAACTTTGTGTGTTTTTTAAAATGAAAGCTGAGATCCCACAGAAAACAGGACAGCAAGAAAGATAGCACCAATCCATGAGGGTTGGAGAATTGCTCTCTTTTCATTTTCTTGCCCTGAATTAATCTCCAGACTGATGTCATCTCCCACCCTCCATGGTAGCTTCTCCACTTCATTAACAAACCTTTTGCAAAGTGTTCATTTTGGGTTAAGGGTGAAATTATTAAGCTTTTTCAGAGGGTAGCACCATGTAAATACCACCCCCCC